>PVKY010000200.1:0-64741 GCA_004027775.1 Bradypus variegatus
CACACACACACACACACACACACACACACACACACACACACACACACCCTTACAGTGGAAGAATCTGAAATGCAGAAGTGATTTACCTAAGATGGCATAGCTATCAGGGACCAGAATAGGGTTTGAATCAGCCAGGACTTCGATTCACAGACACCTGGATTTGAGTTTTCTCCCCTTCAGACTTCCCCTAGGTCATTGCTGGTGGGCCCAGTGAAGGGAGGTGGCTGGATTTTACTAGCTCCTCCTGCCTCCTGATACTTCAGAAGAGCCTGAGCCTCTGCAGGGACGACCTACTTCTCCCACTTGTTTCCCTGAGTTTCCTTTTAAAGATTCAGTGATGCTGGTGGCTTCGGGAGAGGAGATGGCTTCATGTGTCCCCTCCCCCCAACACACATTCTGTCCCTAAAGCCAAAGTCACACCTGGGCCAGCTCAGCATCTCCAAATTAGGAGCAAGAGCTGATGTGGAAAAATCAACCACACCAGCATTACTGTGCATTAGCAGGAAGCAAGAAGGGGCAGGCAGCCTGTTCCAAAGCCTGCTGGCTGTTGCTTTGACAAGCCAAGTGGGGTTTCACCTTGGTGTCTGCGCCTGCTGCTCCTTCTGCCAACAATGCCCTTCCGTGCACCTCCTTCAAACTGGGAACAAACGTCACCTTCTCGGGAAGTTGTTCCTGATCAACTTAAGATTGCCATCTCTCCCACCCTCATCTTACCCCCCTTTTCTGCTTCTTTCCTTAGAATGTATAACCATCCCATGTGCTCTGCATTTTATTTATTTCTTCTGTTTCCCCTCACTCGAATGTCAGTTCCCTGAGGAGGGGGTTTATGTCTGTTTTGGTGACCGAGTACAATCGGTACTCAGTATTTAAGTGAACACACATATATACAAACACACACCCCACCCAACAGGGCCACCTGGGATGCCAAGAGGGTCCTAACTCTGCCCTCTCCAAGGACCAGAGCCGTCCATCCTTCCTCCCATGGCCTCCAAGGATGCCGGTGCCCAGCGATGTCCAGGCCAGTGAGGAACAGTCCTCTCTCGCTTGACGGTGGGAACCTGGCACGGGTGGGCACGTGTGCCAACTGCTCAGTGCTCCTGCCTGGTGGTGACCCCGTGGCCAGCGGCCCAGATGTTGCTCCAGGATTTGCGGATTTGAGATGGGGCTGAAGGGTAAGGGCCTCAGCAGGCATGTTTACACAACACTTGTGAACTTGGTGGAGATAAAGACCCAGGATGGGCAGGTGGGGCCAGGAGGAGGGCAGAGAAATGCAAGGAGCATCAGAGGGCAGTAAGTGAGTCAAAGTTCCTTTAAGACACTCCGTCCCCAGATGTGTCATAAGCACAGTGGGACAAACACACCCTTTTGCCCTTCTCTTAAGAATATATACCTCTGGGCAGAGCAGATTACGGTCCCCCTAGGAGGGGATCCAAGTGACTGGGAAGACTGAGGGCCCCTTCCCTGTCTGTATTTTCCTGTGTGGAGCAGCTTCTCTGGAATCCAGGACCCCAGCCCTATTTCCCCCCTTCCTTGTCAACACCCGAGCCTCCAGCCACTAAAACCTCCTGTGTCCAACTGCCACCCCTCACTGCCTCAGTGAGCCTTAGTCCCTGTGCTGATCACACTGACCCCCTTGAGGCTCCTCAAAAGGGCCAGGCCTTCTCCCGCCTCAGTCTCTGCCTGGCTGTTCCCTCTACCTGAGCTGTGGCTACCCAAATGGTCTCTCATTCGCTGAGGCAAGAAGCGGGGTCTGTTGTGCTCCCTGCGGTGGCCCCAGGGCCTAGAACAGAGCTGGCACACAGCAGGTGCTCACTAAGCGCCTGCTGAACAAACAAATTAACGGCTCAGGCTCAGCCAAAATGGGAGTGGAAAGAGAAAGTGAAGCTAAGGAGCCACAGTGAGGTCAGGGGCGGGGAGGAAGAGGGGGGTCATGGGCCTTGCGGAGAGTCCAAGCCAGCACGAGGGGGCCTGCCCCTCAGCGTCTGGACCCCTCACTTGGCCAGACTGGGCTTTGGTGGGTGCGCTGGCCCACGGGGGAAGGCTCCGGTTAGAAGGCAAAGAAGGCCAACCAAGCACACAGCTCCAGCATTAAATCAAGTTCTTTACTTCTCAGAAGTGATGACTAAGGGGAGGGAGGGGAGGGCAGGAGGAGAGGAAGACAGAGAGAGCCAGAGAGAGCAGGGCAGCGGGACGAGGAAAGGGGGACAGTAAACCACTGTTCTATGAAGTCTCAGGAGGCAAGTGCTCAAGGTAAAAAAAAGAGTCCTGGAGAATCGTCCGCAGCTGCGGGAAGCATGTCGGTGTCCTTCTATGTATAAGTCCTTGGGGGAAAGGCTGCCGCCGCTGCCACCACATTAAATAGTATGTACATCGCAGAGAGTCCAAGGCCGTGGGCAGGCGGGGAAAGGGGTCATTTCACCAGGGGCCGAGTCTTATCGTCGTCGCCACACTGGTGGGCTTTGTACTTTTTCACTTCTGCCATGTACTTGGCCCACGCGTCACCTTTACTTGTTAATACCTGGGACAAGGGGGAGGAGGAGGAGCAAAGCGATGGGGAGTGGGATGTCAGGGAGGCCAGGAACAGGGATCAGGCCTGTCCCGAGGCAGCTGACCCACCCTGAGAGCTGTCCTTCTAGAAGGCTCCGGATTTGAGGGAAAGATAGGCAGAATCGAGATATCTGGGACCTGGTGTACAGCCCTCCTACCCCACCCACACCACTCCAGCACGGACAGGGCTCAGGAGAGAAGACACGGCAGGGCACCCCCTGGCACCCAGGTCCGCTCACCTCGTCCTCCGTCTTCTGCTTCTTGGCTACTATTCCCGTCTTGAGGGCTAGTTTGTTCCCGCCTCTGCGCTTGCCCACCTGGGTGAAGGGACAGAAGACTGCAACGGTTACGGGAGCCGGGGCCCGCCCGTGGCGGTGCTGAGGCCCACTACACCTTCCTAGCCCGGCCCGGCGGCCCGTCCCGACGCCATGCCCAGCTCCGCCAGCCGGCCAACCTGCGCAGCAATCAAGAGAGGAGTACACGCAACTCTTAGCGCCTGCCCCGGGCCCATGGTGCCCAGGCAGCCCTGGGTCCCCAGGCTGCCCTCCCCAGGAGCGAGAAGACAACCCGGCTTGGTGGGGGGAACAGGCTCTGTCGTCACTCTCCACACTGAGGCCTTGTCCTCCCCTTGCAGCTCCCTTTATTGAGCACTTACTATATGCCAAGCGCCAAGCCAGGTGCTCTGGATGTTAGCCTCTTGGTTTGACACTCACAGTTAGTCCGAGGTGAACGTTATAATCGTGCGCATTTTACAGACAAGAAAAGACTTGGAGAAGGAGAGGCCATCCCTGGGTCATGCTGGCAGCCAACAGTGGGGCTGGATTCACGATCAGGTGGGTCCAAAGCTACAGACAGCATCTTTAACCAAGCAAGACCTAACCTAACCTGGCTACTCTGGGGGTTTGCTCTCACAACAGCCCCTCGATATGAACAAATAAAAGAGACGATGGCACCTCCTGCCGCTCCCAGTCACGGAGGGGCACCCAGCCTCCATCCTCAGTTCTCACACCAACCCAGGTCCTGACCCTTTTGCCATCCTCAAAATACACAGACTCAGAAATACACAGCTGAATCGGGAACTTGACCCCATCCCCACCCCCAGGTCAACACTTCTTTCTCCATGCCACAGGGACTTGATCTTAACGCCAGAAACAAAGTGAGCTCAGGGATGACCGAAAAAGGTCCCATTTATTTTATTTAGCTCAGGGATTTTGGATCTCGGCACTGTTGACATTTGGGGCCCAATGATTCTTTGCTGGGGTGGTCTGTTTTGTGCACTGTACAATATTTAGCGGCATCCCTGGCTTCTACTCACTAGATGCCAGTAGCACCCCTCCACACACACACTGAGATCTGACGACCAAAAATGTCTCCAGACGTTGCCAAATGTGTCCCGAGGAGGAGGAGGAGAGAGAAAATCGTATCCTGTTGAGAAGCACTAATTAACCCTTCCTATAAAACAGGCCAGGAGATAACGACTATTCCTGAATTGCCTCACCATGTACCCTTACTATATTCAAAAATGCTAGAACCCCATTTTTGCAAATAGAGAAAAACGAGGCTAGGCTAGCTTAGCAGCTCCAGGAAAGCAGGGTTCTTGCCTTCACGATAACCACTGCATACCCAGCATCTCGCACACCGCCCGGCACTAAGTAAGGTGCTCAGTAAGTGGACACTGCACAAATGAGGCTCAGGAAAAGTTAAGCAGTTTTCCTAAGGTCAAACAGGAAGCGGTCCGAGTCTCTAACTCCAAGGAGCTCAGACTTCAGGACTTGAATTAGCCCTCCTTCCCCAAAGTCCGGGAACCACTCATAATCCTGGTATCCGGGTGCGATTCCCCCGCTCCCGGCTCCCGCAGGCCGGTTTCCGGGGATCCCCGCCCTCAGACCCTTCTCGACGGGAATCCAGGCTCCGCGTCCTCAGCGGGTGGCCGGGACGGCCCCAGCCCCCCTCTTCGGGGCAGAGTTGGGGGGAAGTGGTGTCAATCTGGATTCCGAGACTCCTTCTCGGGCCCCGATTCCCCCCTGCCAGGGAAGGCCCTGGAGCCCGCCCCCACCCGCGCGGCTCCTTACGAAGCTGAACGTGGGGCCTGGGCCGCCCTTCCTCTTCGGCTCCCCAGGGCCCGCGGCGGCCGGCTGATCGGGGCGCTGAGGGCCCGGGGGCGGCTCCTCCTGCCGCTGCCGCTGCTCCTCCTCCATCTTCCGCTTGAACAGCTCCAGGAAGCTGCCGTCGTTGGCGAACAAGTTCACGCCGCCCGACACCGGACTCGAACCTGCGCCGGACACCTCTTCATCGCCGCTCTCGGGTGACGTCCCGGGCCCCGACTCTGCCCATCGGCTCCCGCCGCCGCCGCCGCCGCCCGCGGGGCCCGGCGCCTCCCGGCCCGGAGGCTCCGCCCGTCTCCCTCGGGCAGCCATTTTGTCGCCAGGTGCCGCGCAAAGGACTCCGGGAAGGCCGCTCCGGCCCCGCGCTTCGCGCCCGACTCGCCTCGTCCCGGGCAAGGCATGCCGGGAAGGGCGGCCTGGGCTGCGGGCGTCGGCTGTGGGGGCGGGGCCGAAGGGGCGGGGCCAGCGAGGCCTAGGACCTGGGCAGGGCGGGCTTTTAAAATCCCGCTGGGTTCAGGTTGGGGTTACGCACACCCGGATGCCCCAGGAACGCGACGATCGTCTGAAACTGGAGCCTGCAGCTGGCTCTCTGGACTGCGGGTCCCGTTTGGAAATGGGGACACGTTTGCTTTTCCCGGGCTAGAATCCAGGGAGAATGTCTGTGAGGGGAGGGACCCCGTCTGGGGCTGTGTGCTCAACTGACGCTTTGGATCTTGGGTCCCCAAGTAGGTATATCTAAGCTGAGTACCACGATCAGAACCGGGGGTACCTCTGGGTTGAGTGCCTATATCAGGGATGGAGCTCTCTTCTGGGAATGGGGACGCAGCTAGCTCCGTGGCGTAGTCCCGTCTGAAACTAGGGGTATGTTCGAGGCTGGAGTACCCAAATGAAGCTGGGGGTATTTCTAGACTGGAGTCCCTACCTACGGATGGGGAAGTATCTCTGGACCGGGCCCAGGACGCCGCTTGTATTCCTGACCAGGGCAGAGGCTCAGACAAGCATCCCCTCGAATGGGGAGCAGAGGACAGAGGGGTTTTTCGAGGATACAGCTCAGGATGCACAGACGCTGTCCACAAATGGAGTCTTTCTCCCTCTAACCCGGTCACAACCCGGGGACCTGACTCCAGTCAACTAACCAACACGTCTATGATTGGTTTGCGGCAGGAGCCAGGCGGCTCGCAGCCAACCGGATGACAGACGGGGCGGACCTAAGGCGTTGCTGAGACCCAAGTAGGAAAAGAGGTGGGGAAAGGATCGACACGAAGTTGAGCCCTCGGATCTAACTTCACCTATAGGGCAGGCAACCAGGGTTTGACGGGTTGCTAAGGAGAGGTTGGCGCTACTGGAACAGTAGAGTGATTGGTGGCAGGCAGAAAAGATGTGGCCAATGAGAGGCGTGCTGGAAGACTTAGGGTCCAATCAGTGAAGGGGAGTAGCCTGAGACGTACCAAATATTATTTAGGCAGGGGGAGACTTTGCAAGGATATAGACAGAGAAGTCGTCAAGAGGAGCGCTGCAAGCGGAAACTATAGGAAACAGGACTTCTATTCGCTTCTAGAAACGTGCCTCAAGGAAATCAGTTCAAGCTCCAAGCCCTGATGGGGATGGCAGAAGGAACGTCCCCCTCCGGCTCTTTGCATGGTGCGCTCCGCCCAGTCACGTGAGCCGGTTCCAAGATGGCGGCAGGGGTGGCCGGGTGGGGGGTTGAGGCGGACGAGTTCGAGGATGCCCCTGATGTGGAGCCGCTGGAGCCCACGCTAAGCAACATCATCGAGCAGCGCAGCCTCAAATGGATCTTTGTCGGCGGCAAGGGTGGCGTGGGCAAGACCACCTGCAGGTGAGGAGACCGCGGCGGGGGCCGGGAGGACGGGTGGGACGTTACCGCTGGAAAAGGGGAGGTCAGAGACAGGGGCTGGGCGGGAGTCTTCCGAGTCATACTCTCTGAAAGTTACCTGGGGCGAAGGGAAGGTACTTTCCGGGCGATCTCTGAATTTAACCATCTCCGTGGGGGCTCAAGGGCCGAACCACAGTGAGCCCAGTTCACAGGACGTGGGAGGGCACTTAGATGTCCCACTCAGCCGGACCGTACCAGAGTGAGCTCGGAGTAGAGGGAGGAAGAGGGGCACCGGGGTGAATTATTCTTGACCGTGGAACCTGTCTAAGGGCACCTGATCAGACTGTCCCAGTCTCACTGGGCCAAACCAAACTCAACTGAGAGGAGAGAGAGGGGTCACTGGGGCAACTTATCTTGGACAAGTGAATTGAACCATCCTGAGCTTGGCAGGAGCCACAAGGGGCCCCTTAACTTCGAGATGAGCGAGGGGCACAGGGTCAGATTATGCTGGCTAGTTGGCTGGACCATGCCCCTCTGTATCCAACAAAAAAAGAAGCAAGCACCAAGCCAGACTGACTCAGTCAGCTGAACCTTACCACCAGAGCCCAATCCGATGGGCCAATAAGTGAAGTCCCAGAGGGTCACTCCCTGCAGGGATTGAAACTTCTGGGACCCCGCTGTTAGGATCCCACATCTCCCCTGCAGATCTGGGACAGGGGAGCCCAACCCCTCCCTGCCCACCTTTTGGCCTTTCCCCTTATCCAGCTGCAGCCTGGCGGTACAGCTCTCCAAGGGGCGGGAGAGCGTCCTGATCATCTCCACAGACCCAGCCCACAACATCTCAGATGCTTTTGACCAGAAGTTCTCCAAGGTGCCTACCAAGGTCAAAGGTTATGACAACCTCTTCGCCATGGTGAGTGGAGCCAGCCTCAACTCCCCACATCTGACAAAGGCCCCCACCATTAGCCACCCTGCCCTGCCCGTTCTACACCATATGTCTCTCCTGATTCCACCCCTTTCTCAACATACCCGCGGGCAACAAGTAGAGAATGTTTGAGGATCTGAGTGGCCGGAGCTCAGTGTGCAAGGGGGTGGGAAGGAGAAGGGACCGGATGGCTTAGGCTCTTGCAAGCCGCAGTGAGCAGTTAGGCTTTGATTCCAAGTTTAATGGGAAAGCATCAGTTTTAAGCCAGGCACTGTCATGGCCAATTCCATGTCTTGAAACACTCCCTCTGGCTGCCACAAGGAGTGGATCGTCACAGTGAGGGTGGAAGTAGGGAGACAAGCAAGGAGGCTGTGGCAGTAACCAGGCACAGATGACAGCAGCCAAGATGAGGGTGGGGGCACAATGCTGGGGGAGAAGGGTTAGATTTGGGATGTGTTTTGGGAGTAAAGCAGTGAAGCTTCTTGGTTGTGATGGAGAGAAAGCGAAGGATTGAGTATGACTCTTAGCTGTCTCCCTGTGAGCAGCTGGAATGTGGAAAACTAGGGGAGGAGCAGGTGTAGGGGGGTGGAATCAAGAGTTCTGTTTTGGCCATGGTGAATCCAAAGTGCTCATTGTATATTTGATTTGGAGGTCATTGTCCCAAGGGTGGTATTTAAAGCCGGGTGAATGGATGAGAGTGTAAGAGAACAGAAAGGCCCAGAAACAAGCCTGGAGACACATCAGCATTCCTCCAGAAGAGGAGTAGGAGGAGCGACCATTGAGGCCGGAGGAAAGCCTGGGAGTGTGGGGTCCTGAGCACTGGGGAGAGACAGGGTTTCCGGCAGGAAGAAGTCGTCATTCTGGAAGGTGCATCCATTTTGGAAAGAGTGGAGGCAAAAGCACGGCTGGGGTGGGTGAGGTGAGGAGGTGGAGTTAGAAGCTCTGAACTGCTTTCCTGAGAAGCATTGCCAGAGAAATCAGGCCATCGCTGCAGGAGGGTGTGGGGGAAGGAGGGCTTTTTTAGAAAGGAGATCTAGAGCACGTTTACAGCAGCAAACGCTCCAACAGGGAGGAACAAACGATGTCGCAGGAGGCCAAGACGATGCTAGCAGAGGACTGTCCCAAGGCTGGCACGAGCTCCATCCGGTACACGGGCCCAGGACCTGAGCTCTGCCAGGGTCAGGGACCCAGGGGGAAGGCAGGGAACTGGGGCATTTCCTGGGAGCAGATGAGGGGGTTGCCGCCAATGGCTTCTCTTTTCTCATGACACCTGGGGTGAGTGAGGGCCTCAGCAGAGAGTGAGGGGGTGGATGGGACAGAAGGAGTCTGAGGCAGGAGAAGATGTGAGGGGGAAAGGGACTGTCCTCTGGCTCATCAAGTGCCCATCGGCAATTTTGACCGGGAAGGGGGAGCAAGTTGGAAGTTCCTCATCAAGTTGGCGCACGTCCTTAAGTACCACGGTACCAGAGAGTTAGGAGTAACTATGCTGGGGATTTGCCAACTACAGAGAGAAGAGTGCATATTTGCCAAGACATCCTATGGCACCTGAGCCACAAAAGTGTGCCGGCCAAGAGGGACACAGGGGTGAGGGAACAAAATGGCCCAAAGAGGTAGGATCAGCAAGGCGGGGGGCAAGGAAGTGACAGTCAGGGCTTGGGTGGGAGGGTAGAGGTGGCCTAATGACCAGGAACAACCCACCAAGGGTGTGGCTGGGGGGTGACGGGTGGGCAAGGCCCCTGGAGGGAGGGACCTTTGAGGCCAGCGCATTGGGGGCTCCCACAAGGGACCCGTGAAATTGCCAAGAAGAGGCGATAGGGGCAGAGTATAGAGAGGGACTGGCCAAGGCCCCCAGGGGTGCTCACCTCTCTGTGGAGTCCATGTGCATGGTGAAGGCTGTCTGGGAGCCAGATGCTGTTCTAAGTGCTGGGGACACTGCAGTGACCAAGACAGAAAAGGCCCTGCCCTCGTGGGG
Organism: Bradypus variegatus; assembly: GCA_004027775.1. Taxonomy (NCBI): domain Eukaryota; kingdom Metazoa; phylum Chordata; class Mammalia; order Pilosa; family Bradypodidae; genus Bradypus; species Bradypus variegatus. The sequence goes on from PVKY010000200.1 coordinate 9,384, forward strand.
CTGGCATTCCAGCCGGGGAGACAGACAATAAGTGCCCTCAGTAAATCCCATAGAGATGTGAAGAGGGGCTAAGATTAAGAAGACAAAAGTCAGGGAAGGGGCCGAGGGGCTTTGGGGAGGTGGGCTATTAGATAAAGGGTGGGCAGGGGAGGGCCCATTAGTGGAGGAATCTGGTGAAGTCGAGGCACCAGTCAAGAGGCATCTTGGGGAGTCAAGTTGCAGATGGGGGACAGGCCAGTGACAAGCCCCCGCGGTGGGCTTTGGCTTCCCTCAGGGGACATGAGTCGCCAACTGTCATTTCCCAGGGTCTGCCCAGTGGCATGACTCCCTGTGCGACCGTCCAAGACCACAAGTCCCCAAGGGAGAAAGCCCACATTGCAGGTCTCACCGGCCATGCAAACTCCCCAGGGCCTGTGGGTACGGGGGTCCCCACCAGAGCAGCAACCTGAGTCCTGCCCCTCTCGGCCCCCAGGAGATCGACCCCAGCCTGGGCGTGGCGGAGCTGCCCGACGAGTTCTTCGAGGAGGACAACGTGCTGAGCATGGGCAAGAAAATGATGCAGGAGGCCATGAGCGCCTTCCCGGGCATCGACGAGGCCATGAGCTATGCCGAGGTCATGAGGTCGAGTTATGAGGTCGAGCCAGGCCGGCCGGCGGGGAGCAGTGGCCTGGAGGGGGCAGGGAGGGGCTGTGGGAATCGGGGGACATGGCGGGACTGACCCGTTTCCCCGCAGGCTGGTGAAGGGCATGAACTTCTCGGTGGTGGTGTTTGACACGGCGCCCACGGGCCACACGCTGAGACTGCTCAACTTTCCCACCATCGTAGAGCGGGGCCTGGGCCGCCTCATGCAGATCAAGAACCAGATCAGCCCCTTCATCTCACAGGCAGGCATAGCCCCTTCCCCACAAACCCCCTCTTGGTCTGGGAGACCCCCCTCCCACTCCCAACCCCCACCCACAGGACAGAGCTGAGTGCTTCACCCCACCCCACAGATGGAGCTTGAGTGAGTACACATCTCCCAGAGCCAGGCAGCCCGGGTTCAAATCCTCTATACTCATGAGCTGTGTGACCCCAGGCAAGTCACTCGACCTCTCTGGGCCTCACCTTCCTTGTCTGTCAGATGGAGATCCCGAGCACGCCCCCCTGGGTTATGACAGCCCTGCTGCACTGGGGTCTTTTGCCCCTTTATCGTATCCTCTGACCTTTTGCACCTTCCTGTCATGTATAATTCTCTGTGGGGACTTACACATCAGGTAGGAACATTTTGTTGAACCCTTTTCTACATGCCAGGCACTGCTCTGAGCATGTGTCCACTCATCCAGCACAACAGCTCTAGGAGATAAGGGCTACAGATGGGGAAACTGAGGCTCTGAGAGGTCAAACCCCTTGGCCACAGCCCCCCACAAACAGCATCGGGTCTGCCCAGGGTCCAGGGCACCCCCAGGGTGGTCAGCGAGCCCCTGCGCTGACTGCGTGCTGGGCCCACCAGCTAAGCCGCAAGCCCTCCCATACCCTCCCCACAGATGTGCAACATGCTGGGCCTCGGGGACATGAACGCCGACCAACTGGCCTCCAAGCTGGAGGAAACCCTGCCCGTCATCCGCTCCGTCAGCGAGCAGTTCAAGGACCCCGTGAGTCGGCACTCCAGGCGGGCGGGCAGGTGGGCAACATGGGGCCGGGGGCTGGAACCCACCCACCTCGCGTCCTCTGTCCCCCTTCCCCGGCACGCCCAGGAGCAGACAACCTTCATCTGTGTGTGCATCGCCGAGTTCCTGTCCCTGTACGAAACGGAGAGGCTGATCCAGGAGCTGGCCAAGTGCAAGATTGACACGCACAACATCATCGTCAACCAGCTTGTCTTCCCCGACACCGAGAAGCCCTGCAAGATGTGTGAGGCCCGCCACAAGATCCAGGCCAAGTACCTGGACCAGGTGCGTCTGGCTGTTCACCCGCCCGGCACCGTCCTCGGCCCTCAGACCTGTGACCCTGGGCCCTTCTGACCCTTTACTGTGTTCTCTGACCTTTTGCTTTAGCCCTTGGCCCCAACTTCAGCCCCTTGCCCCGGTTTCTGGCGCCAAAGGACAATGGCTAACCAGGGCTGGGCATCTCTGACCCTGGAGTAGGGGGCGGGAGGTCCACCCCAGTGACCTCTGACCTTTCCGGCTCCACCCCCACCCTCTGAGCCTTCTGCCCTCCCTGCTGGTCACAGATGGAGGACCTTTATGAAGATTTCCACATCGTGAAGCTGCCACTGCTGCCCCATGAGGTGCGGGGGGCAGACAAGGTGAACACCTTCTCTGCCCTCCTCCTGGAGCCCTACAAGCCCCCCAGCGCCCAGTAGCACGGCCTGCTGCAGCTGCTGCTCTTTCATACGCACCCTCCATTTCTCCCCCCTCCCCCCGCCCCAGGGCAGAGTTTGCACAGAGTTCCCCTCAGTGGCTCCCCTCAGGTGCAAGGGGAGCCACTGAGGGGGTGGGAGGTGGGGAGGGGCTCTCTTCCCCCTGGTGGGGCTGGTGGGCTGCAGTTGCCCCCCCTCGCCTCTCGATCCTCAATAAAATGATCTTTAAAAAGTGTGGGTGTTAATGGGGGGCAGAAGGTCAGCCTCTCTGTGTACAGTTGCACAGGTTGGGCACTGCACAAAAAGCCCAATCACAACAGATGTAATGGAAATACATGTTTAGTGTAGCAATTTTGGAAGGGACATGTCTTGGGTAAGGGGTTAAGAACTTTTTCCTAGCTCTGTATGGGTAGGGGCGTCCCTGCTGGGGCTGTGAGGCCCGGGGTGGAGGAGAAGGACATCCGGAGGCTCAGAGCGTGGGAACCAGGAGGCCCCTTGGCTGGCCCCGGGCTGGTGGGGAGTGGATTAGGACGGCAGCGGGCCCAGCACTGCCTGCTGTTTGGTTTGGGAATTAGTGGGCGCCCTGGGCAGAGGCAGGGCCTGCCAGACTGGGGATTAACTGTCTTCAGCTTGTCCCCCAATTCCTGCCCCATGGGGTGCCACCAGCCCCTCCCAGCACTGGGCTACAACAAAGGGATGATGGGGGAATGGGCAGCATGGCAGAGGACTCGGGGCTCCCATTCTGCCTCCACAGCTGTTTCACTGAGCAGCCTGCAGCATGGGTTTCCTGCTCTCTGAGCTATGGTCCCCTCATTTCCAAACGGAATGTGAGACTAGCCATTCACAGAGCCGTGACCCCAATTTGTGGGGCAGCTTCCCACCAGTGGGCTTCCTTGACTTTGGCCCCTGGCCGAGGCTTCCCACTACTCCATTACCTTATTATCAGAGCCCACATACAGGGGCAAATGACCCTGGGCAGTTGCAAGTTCCGGAGCTGTTTGGGGTGAAAGGGGATGAAAGGGGTCTGAGGACTTGCATGAGTCAGGAGCTAGTGGTGAGATCAGGGTGTGCAAGCAAGGGGAACCCAGCCACGAGCCCAGAGATGTCCCCCCAGCCAACTCCCCTGGGTGTAGGCACGTTGCATATAAACAAACTTGGTGCACACCAGTGGCCAAGACCCTAGACTGGGGACCAAACTTTCTGGGTTCAGCTCCCAGCTGTGCCCTGATGGAGCAGTGGCTCTTCTGAGCCTCAGTTTCCCTACCCGGATAACGGCTCTAACAAGAGCACCAGCTTCCTATAGCCGTCGGGAAGGATGCTTTAGAACAACGCCAGGCACGTCTCCAACAACGACTTTTTTGTTCTTATTCGCTATTAAAATTATTCAGCCTGTGCGCACCTCCAGGCAAGCTGCCCGCGCCCCGCTGAGGTCCTGCAGAGGAATGGGGGCTGGCGCAGGGAGGGTGGGGACACAGCGAGTCGGGTCGGGTCCCCAAGGCAGCCCATCACCCCGCAGCCTGCCCCTACCCGGGCTCCCAAAGCTGCTGGCGCGCCGCCCACACCATCCCCGCGCCCCCTCCCCCGTTTATGGACTGTCCAGCAGCTGGACAGCGAAGGCGCGGGTCCGAGACGGCCGGCTGGGGCCGGATCCTAATTACCCTAGGCAGGGCAGACATCTGCCAGGCCCTGGGAACACCACGTCCTGGGCTGGCCGGGCCTCAGGGCGTCGCCGAGCGGAGGCAGCCGCGCACCTTGCCAGCGCGCGCACAGTGCAGGGTGGGCGCGAGGGACGCAGGGGTCGCCCCTCCTGGGCCAGGCCTGGCACCTTCAGCCCCTGCCCCACCCCACTCCCACACACACCGTCTGCGTGTCGCCTGGTTTGGAATGGGAGAAAGCGTTGGTTCCAGTCTGGGCAAGCTGGCTTTGTAGGTGTGTGTAGAGAGGGTCAACATCTGTCCGGGATCCGTGCCAAATTTGGGAACAAGGTTTTTTGTCCCCAAGCTTGTGTGTTCACAGCAATGCTGGGCGTCTGAGACCTGCATGTGTGTCCGGTTGGGTGGCCACAGCTAGGGGCTGTCTTGTGTATGTGCAAATGCAACTGAGTTTCACAACATGGGGGTATGGGTGTGATTCCACCTGGGTGTGCCCCTATGAGTGTGAAGTGTGTGGGCTGGTGGTGCAGAGAGCTGCCTTTGTGTGAGTGTGTCTGTGACATTGGTGGATCTAAGGGACCACCAGGGCCTACTCTGACCCCAGGACTGGGTGCTGCTGGGTTTAGGGGGGCTGCTACTGCATCTGGGATGTGCCACGAGGGCTTCTTGCAGTGCTGACTGGCAATAAACACGTGTTACCTCCCTCTGGCGACTGTGAGTGGTGAGAGGAAGACAGGCGTTCTGACGTCTGTGTAATGACTTTGACCGGTTGGGTAACCTTGTGTGTGTCTCTGTGACACATGTGATCATGGGGGAATATGGGGTCCCCTCTGTGTCCCTGCCCTGTTTGGAGCACTGTTTGTGGTGTGTTAGGGAAACTCTGCCTTACATCTGGATGTGCACATCTTAGGGAAGAGGGTTAGAGCTGGTGTACCTGTGTTTTGTCGACCCTAGACATCTTTGCGGCAGTGTGCATGGCCTCCGGGTCACCGATGGTTGTGTTGCGGGAAGCTGAGTTTGTGTGAGTCTGTGACGCGTGTGCAAATTGGGGAGCGTGTGATTGGAGGTGGGGGTGCAGGGACCCGGACTTGCTGAGCAGTGTGTGTATGTGACACTGAGACCTGGCAGGGGACAGCCCTTGCCTCCTCCCCCAGCCCCAGGTCCAAATCCCTGGCACTTGCCAAGGACTGGGAGACAGACCAGATGGGGCAAGGGAAGGAGAGGGCAGATTTCTTTCCTGGCCCAGGTAATGAACTGACGGACTTCTCCAAACAAATTTCTCAGGCTGTGCCAAGGGAGGCGGGCCAGGGAGGGGCAGGCCCCACCCAATCCCCAACCCCCTCCCATCCAGTGCCAGAGCCACCTGCCCATCCTGTCCCTGTCCCCAAGTGTCCTCACAGCGTCCACTCTCAGCACAGGTGAGAAGGGCCAGGCCTGGTTGGGGAGATGGGGGGAGGAAAGACCCTGGGGACAGATGATCCTGAGGGCAGGAAGCTATAGGATGACCTCCATGCAGGGAGTGAAGGGTTTGGGAGGCTGGGGAAGAGACAGAGGGTCAAGGTGGACCAGAGGACAAGGGGGAGGGAGCAGAGCCAAGGCTGTTGGTTAAGTGGGATGTGGAGAAGACTGGGGCAAGGGGTGCAAAAGAGGGGGCCCATCAGACAGGGGGCTGGGGGAGCAGACCAGAGGTGGGGGGAAAGGAAGGGGAATTGGGAAAGGGGGGTGGGGGGAGTTGGGGCACTGGAGAGACTAGAAATGGAGGAACTGGGAGTTGGTGGGGGGGTGCTGTAGATTGTCGATGGACCCCAGGGAAGTCAGGGGCCTGGGGATCGAGGCTGAGGGGAGGTGGCCGGCGCCAGGGGGGGGCCTGAAAAGGGGGACCCGGGCTGGGGGACAGCGAGAGGGAACCCGGACAGGGGTGGAAACACCCCTTACCCCCCACTCCCAGCCCGGCCACCTCCCAGCTCCCAGCTCCCCGCAGCTCCAGGTTCCTTGACCCCCGGCCCGGTCCCGTGCAGCCCGCATCTCCCGCGGCGCTCCCGGCCCCGCGTGGCCATGACCGTCACCTACACTGCCCGCGTGGCCAACGCGCGCTTCGGCGGCTTCTCGCAGTTGCTGCTGCTGTGGCGCGGGAGCATCTACAAACTACTGTGGCGTGAGCTACTCTGCTTCCTGGTCCTCTACCTGGTGCTGAGTGCCGCCTACCGGTGAGGGGCCTCGGGGTGGGCGCGCGGCCGGGTGTGGGGAGCCCCCCGCGCGTCCCCGGGCAGCAGTGAGGTTGGGGGAGGACGAAGTGGGGAGGGGGGTGCTGCGAGAACCGGCTGGGAGGGGTCCCTGGGGTGGGAAGAGAGATCTGCAGCTGGGGTGGGGGTCCCCCAAGACCCCCAGTCCTTGACCCCGCGCCCCCCACCTCCCAGCTTCGTGCTGAGTGAAGGGCAGAAGCGCCACTTCGAGAAGCTCGTCATTTACTGCGATCAGTACGCCAACCTCATCCCCATCTCCTTCGTGCTCGGTGCGGGTGGTGAACCCCCATTCCCATGACCTCCCCTAGGCCCCAGTCCTGCCCCTCTGAGAGTCCCACCCCCCTCTACCACCCTCCACCCCAGGGACGCCCAGGAGGGAGTAACCTCCCCGCCCAGGAGTGTTAACCCCCACGCAAATCCATCCCCCACAGCTACTCATTCCTAGATCCGTTGGGCCAGGTGTTGCCCTGCACCCCAAGATCTTGGATGTCTCCTGGTTACATGTGCCTCTGAGCCACCCCAGGTCACCTCAGGGACTCCCATCTGCACCCCAAAACACACGTCCTGGGCCCCCCTCTGGTGCCCCTGACTTCACCCCTAAGTAAGCGTATCTTTAACCTGTCCTGGCCCCCATGTGACCTCAACTTCCCTCCCACTGTCCTGGGCCCCCAGGGCTCCCGGACATAGACCCTGTGCCCAATCCCTTCACACACTCCCACTCGTGGCACCCCATGTGGCTGGTGTGACAAACTTGCCAAGGTGGGTCTGCTGGACACTTCCACAAACAAGGATACCTGCCCAGTGGCACCCACCCACGTGCCCCTAGCATGGGTCTCCCGTCTCCACCTCCATACCGAGACCCCCAGCACCCCAGACCAGGTGATCCTCGAGTAGCTGGGTTGACCCAGCCTTGCCCGGGTCTCTCTGACACCCTCTCAGGCCCCGGGTCCCCAAACTCCCAGCCCCAGGTGGACAGCCTGCCCTGGTGTCCCCGACGCAGGTTTCTACGTGACGCTGGTGGTGAACCGCTGGTGGAACCAGTACCTGTCCATGCCGCTGCCGGACCCGCTCATGTGCGTGGTGGTGGGCACGGTGCACGGGCGCGACGAGCGCGGCCGCCTCTACCGGCGCACGCTGATGCGCTACGCGGGGCTCTCGGCCGTGCTCATCCTGCGCTCCGTCAGCACCGCGGTCTTCAAGCGCTTCCCCACCATGGACCACATAGTGGAGGCCGGTGAGGCCCGCGACCCTGCAGGCAGGCCCGGGGGGCGGGCGGGTCGAGGGCGGGTCAGGGGCGGGTCGAGCGACCCTGACTCCACCCCTCCAGGATTTATGACCCGCGAGGAGCGCAAGAAGTTCGAGAACCTAAACTCGTCGTACAACAAGTTCTGGGTGCCCTGCGTCTGGTTCTGCAACCTGGCGGCGCAAGCCCGGCGGGAGGGCCGCATCCGCGACAATGGTGCCCTCAAGCTGCTGCTCGAGGTGGGCCCGCCAGGGTGAAGTCATTCAAAGGGGACCATCAGGGAAAATGTGGGCCCTGGAGTGAGGGTGCACATCAGCGCCCCTGCTGCGCGCCCCCAATGAGGCAGATTCCAAACACTCAAAGCCAGCGCCCCCCAGTTTCTCACCTATCCTCGTGGAGCAGAATCCAAACATCCTCAAGGGCAGCCCCCCTACACCCCGGGAACGGTGCCCCTCTCCCCAGGTGCGCCCTCACCACCAAAAACTCTCCCTGGAGCTCACAAATGCACGCTCCCACCTCCCACCAGGTGTCCATCTGTCTCCATCCCAGGTTCCCACACTTCTTCCCCGATGTGTGAGCTCAAAGGGCAGCCCCCTCCTGACCTATGTCCACCCTCCATCCCAGGAGCTGAACATGTTCCGGGCCAAGTGTGGCATGCTCTTTCACCACGACTGGATCAGCGTACCTCTCGTCTACACCCAGGTGACGGCGCTGTGCCTCCGTTTATATCCAGTGGCAGAGGCCCTGATGCACAAGTGTCAGGGAAAAAAGGGGACACGACCCCCCTCATCCCCATCGCAATGATTCCTGGTCATTAGTCATTGCGCCCGCCCCCAGGTGGTGACCATCGCAGTGTACAGCTACTTCCTGGCTTGCCTCATCGGTCGTCAGTTCCTGGACCCGGCGCAGGGCTACAAAGACCACGACCTGGACCTGTGCGTGCCCATCTTCACGCTGCTACAGTTCTTCTTCTACGTGGGCTGGCTCAAGGTGGGTGGGGGCCTGGGGTCGGGGACTTCCGGGGTGGGCGGGGCGGAAGCCTCCAGCCTCAGCCCACTCCCCCCACTCCCTCCCCCCTCCGCTCCTAACTCAGGTAGCCGAGCAGATCATCAACCCCTTCGGAGAGGACGACGACGACTTTGAGACCAACTTCCTGATCGACCGCAACTTCCAGGTTAGACTCGCGCCATCGCGACCGTCCCCTGGCTCCCCAGGGACTCCACACTCCCCTCCAAGACTTGGGCCAGGCCCCGTCCCTGGAACCATCCTTCTGCATTCGGACACCACTGGGACCCTCTTCGTGACGGGTCCAGCCTCGCGTCTCCGCCCCCGCAGGTGTCGATGCTGGCGGTGGACGAGATGTACGACGACCTGGCCGTGTTGGAGAAGGACGTGTACTGGGACGCGGCCAACGCTCGCGCCCCTTACACGGCGGCCACCGCCTTCTTGCTGCAGCAGCCCTCCTTCCAGGGCTCCACCTTTGACATCACGTGAGCCAGCGGGGTGGGGGGCGAGGTGGCTTGGGGCCGGGACTCATTATCCTTGCAGGGTGCATCTGACCCACGGGACGGTGGGGGACGTGGGCAGGGCTAAGGGTTAAATTCTCTGGGGAGTTGAGCTTGGGAGCCAGGGGGCGGGGTCCCAGCACGTCTTGGGGGCGGAGCTAAGGACTCAGGTCTGCGAGGATTGGACGAGGAGTTAGGGCGGAGCCACGACCGAGGCTCTGGGGCCAGAGTTCGAGGCTGGAGCCAGGCTTTGGCTTGAGGGTTCAAGGTCTTTGGGGAGAAGTGGGACCAAGGGGTGGGTGGAGCCAGGGGCAGCAACAGGCCTTTCTTCCCTCTCTGTCAATCACTGAGAGGGGCGGGACCTTGGCGCTGACCCGGGGGTGTCCCTCCCGCAGACTAGCCAAGGAGGACATGCAGTTCCGGCGGCTGGACGGTGCGGACGCGCCTCTGGGCGAGGGGCCCGGTGACTTCCTGCAGCGCCTCCTGCCGGCGGGCGCGGGTACTGCAGGGGGCCTGCTGGGCCGGCACCTGTCGCTGCTGCGTCGCAAGAACAGCTGCGTGTCCGAGGCGTCCACGACCGCTAGCTGCGCGTGCGCCGCAGCCCCCGATGGCGCGGCCAGGGAGTGCCGCTGCGGGGACTGCCTCCTGGATTCTTGCTTGCGGGAGTCCGAACCCGAATCCCTCGCCGGCCTGGAGCCAACTGCGCCCGTGCTCGGACCCGCACCCGAGCCCTTCTTGGTGGGGTCCGTACCCGGGCCCCGAGGGTCGGCGCCGCCCTGGCTGCCCAGCCCCATTGGCGAAGAAGAGGAATCTCTAGCTTGACCCCCTCAGGTTCCGGAACCCTCAGTGCGGAGACCTGGGCCCTCATGCAGCACGCAGGCCTGCGTAAGCCGGGGGTGGGCGCACCTTCCAGCTCTTCAGCTGGCCACCTGCTCCCTGCGCCCTCGCCATCGGTCCTTTGGCCCAGGATCCCGGAGCCTCCCTTGGGCCAGGCCCTGTGCCAGCTGGACTTCTTACTTCCTAGTGCCTGAAAGACCACAATCCTGCCTTTATTCTTTCGTGGAAATGGAGATTTGAATGCCTACCTCATTGGATGGTCATGAGAATGAAATAAAAGTACCGCTAACCTTTGGGACAAAATAGATAAATGTTCATAGTTTGTACCCAAACATTGTTAGAATGACTTCTTATGTGCTAAGTAAGATTTGGAAATTAGATGACACACACAGATTCTTCCCAAATTCTGTGCAAATGCTCCTGTCTGTGCCCCTGGGTTGTGCCAGGCACTGCCCCAAGACCAGAACTTCCTCCTGCCACCCTTCCCTATGGTTCCACAAGCGACTGTCTTCCAACTCCCTGCCTTCTCAAATACCCCCTTCAATTCTCCTGGTCTTGTTTAAGCATATGCTGATGACTCCGGAATTTCCAAGTTCAGCCGGGATCCTTTCCCTGATTCTAGACCCAGAGACTCCATTGCTTCCTTGGGGTCTCCATAGGGGTGATCTCACTAGTGCCCCGAACATCCCATGCACCAAACTAATTCCCCATGGTCTCTCCCACCTTCCCCGCCATCTGCCAGTTTTGTCCCTCCAGGTGAAGAGGATGAAACCATGATGCCACCTTTGTTTCTCTCACATCCTCCATACCAATATTGACTCTGCTTTCATCTGCACCCAGAATCCAAGTACTTCTCACTTGTCTGAGGTCCCGCCCTGGTCAGAACTCCCACCATCACCCACCTGGATCAACAGCCTCTGATCTCCTGGTTCCTGCCCTCCCCACTTCGGTCTGTTCCCCTCACGGTGGCTAGGGGGCGCCTGTGAGCCCTTGAGTCAGCCCGTATCTCTCCTTTGCTCAGGACCTTCTATGGCTCCCACCTCTTTTTGCAAGGCCGGGAAGGATTTGCCCTGTCACCTCCCTGCCCTCCTCTCCTCTTACCACCTCGCCCACTGTCCTCCAGCCACACTGGCCACCTCACCATCCCTCTAACCCACCAGCAGGACCTCTCTCAGGGCCTTTGCACGTGCTGAGATTCCTACAATGCCCCCCCTCACCTCCTTCAGTCTCTGCTCAAATGTCACTTCCTTGGTGAGGACCCCCTTTCCCAGCCTTTTATTAAGAATTGCCAAATCTACCTCCAGCCCTGAATTGCTCTGCTTTACCTTTCTCTGTAGCACTTCTCATGTCAAACTTAAATTTTATTTATTGCCTTCATTGTCTGTCCCCCTCCTTGGGAATGTCAGCTTCTTAAAGGCAGATGCTTTTTGTTGTCGTCTGAAGTTTCTCCAGACACTACACCACACACACATGGATGCAGAACTGGACAGACACAAACATGATTCTCACCTTCCACTGGGTGCTCGCTATCAATCACTCACATTTTAGTAAGAATGCAAACTGGACCCTTCCTTAAAAGCAATGGTTTTGGCTGTGGTACAGCAGAGAGGAAGGGAAGCCTGGGTTTGGATGTACTGTGGACCTCAAAACACCATTCTTTTTGATGCAATCTTGTGGGGCAGACTGATTAGTCTTTTGATTAGGGTGGGGCCTTTTGATTGGATGTTTCCATGGAGATATGACCCACCCAAGTGTGGGTGATGACTTTGATTAGATAATTACCACGGAGGTGTTGCCCCACCCTGAATGAATTAGATCACTGGGGCCTTATAAATAAATAAGCTGACAAACAGAAGGAATTCAGTGCAGCTGTGAGTGACATTTTGAAGAGCAACAGACAGTAACATTTTGAAGAGGAACTACAGCCAAGAGGGACACCTGGAAGAACGCACAGGAGCTGAGAGAGGAGCTGCAACTTAAAGAGACATTTTGGAGATGGCCATTGAAAGCAGACATCAGCCACGTGCCTTCCCGGCAGATAGAGGTTTTACCAGACGCCATTGGCCATCCTCCAGTGAAGGTAGCCGATTGTTGATGACTTACCTTGGACATTTTATGGCCTTAAGACTGTAACTTTGTAACCAAATAAACCCCCTTTATAAAAGCCAATCCATTTCTGATGTTTTGCACAACAGCAGCATTAGCAAACAGGAACACCCGCCTTCTCTCCCTGGCCTTGGTGCTGAAGGTCCAGCCAGGACCGATTTAAAGTCTTTATTCTTTTTCCTTTCAGATATAAAAACCAGACTCTCCCTGGGCAGATCATGAGCCCCAGAGATAGAATCAAGGGTAAGAATCACATTGCTAAAAAGAACGGGCCTGTACTTGCCTCCAGCACTGCCCCACCCCAGACTCTTGCTTCACCTCCATTTGGAAAGAGCAAGGGGCAGAGGTCATGACCCTGAGGCCTGCTGCTGGGGCTCCATGGGAACTGAGGGTGGCAGGCCCTGAGGTTCATCAGTGCTTGTCGGGGGGGCGCAGGCGTCCCAGGGGTCCGCGGCGGGCGTTGGTAACCAGACGCTGCTGAGCTAGAAATGACTGGGCGTGGGCCGGGGCCCTCTTTTCCCCGGCTCGCTGCTGCAGAGCCATGCCCTGGAGAGGAGAGGACATGGCTGGGGTTCTGGTGGGCCCACAGGGCGCCTCCCAGCGCTGTGCCCTGGCGGCTGTGTACTCACCATGTTGTACCACGCGCTGATGAGTAGCTTTTCTTCCTGTTCCCTCTGATTTCGACTCTTCTCGAAGTCCAGCTGCCAAGGAGGTGACAGTCAGGGGCCTGGAGAGCGAGGGGTGGTGCTGGAGAGGGGGTGGGACAGGTGTACTCACCTCCAGGTGCCGGATGCGGACGTCCCGGTCCCTGAGCTGGGTCTGCAGGGTGTGGAGTTCCGGGGGCGCCCCCCCAGGTGGCCGCTGCTTGGGTTCCAGGGTCTGTATGACCTAGGGGTTGGGGAGTTGGGGATGCCATAGCCAGGGCGAGCTCCCCCGGCTGTTGAGGTGCATCAGTTATAAAGGCTGGAGACACGGATAGGACAGGTGAGTGCGTGAAGGGCGGATGTGTGTGTGTGTGTGTGTGTGTGTGTGCAGCCTCAGCAGGGGGCCCGTGGGGACGCACGGTGGCCTCACCGTGCGCGCCTTATCCACGTAGCGGCGGTAGCGCTCCTCCATGGCACGCAAATCTGCCTCCTTCTTCTGCAAGCTGTGCTGCAGCTCCTCGATTCGCCGGGCTGCTGCAGGGGGGCAAGGTGACCCCTCAGCTGCATGCCTGGCAGTGTTTCCCCACCCCCCCAGCCATCCATCCAGCCCCCCCGAGTCCCGCATACTGCTGCTGTCGGCGGGCGGCTCCAGCTCCTCGATGTACTCGCGCTTCCGCTGGAGCTCCACATCTGCCTCGTGCAGCTTCTGCCTGAGGGCAGGGGGAGGGTGGCAGCACGCTGACCTCCAGCCCATCCCACCCCCCAACCCTGCTTTTCCCAGTGGGAGCCACGGCCTTCCCAGTGAGCCAGAAATGGTAAGTCAAGGGCCCCGACACTTCTCGGGGCCTCCCACCCTACTCCCACTGTCTCCTCTGTCATGGGAGCCACAATTTTCCCCATCCCTAGAAGAGCCCTCTACCCGCCCACTCCCCCACCCCATACCATAGTCCCCCACCTGGTCCAGCCACCACCATCCCAGTCTCAAGCCCTCAGTTCCACTCTCCACCCAGCAGCCAGGGGTCTCTCTAGAATGCAAATCTCTTACAACAGAAGAAAATGCCAAAAAAACTTTACAGCTCTGCTGTCTGTGTGGCAAGATAATATTTCCTATACGTGAGTCTGTCCTGCATCGAACATAGAAAGTGATATAACATCTTATATCCCCCCTTTTGGCTGTGGCTATTAAAAGTACAAAGGCCTCTACTCTTTAAACCATCAAATCTACTTTTTGTGGATTTATTTTACAGACATATTGGCCGGGCAAGCCAAACGATGTATATACAAGCCTATATTCTTTAGCATCGTTTTGAGATTGCAAATATCTAGAAAGGATGAGTTAAATACATTGTAATTTCCACAAATGAAGTGCTAAAGGCCAGCCTTTAGCAACCAGAATTCCACAGGAAAATTGAGCCCTGTGGCACCCAGATATCTGTGTTCTGTAAGGAAATACTCCTTGCTGTGTGCTCTGGGAGAACTGAGAAAACAATCATGAAAATCATTCTCTAAAAAGCATAATTTTCCCATGGATCCCTCACTGGCAAAGGCTGTTAAACTTGCAAAAACCAAACCAAAACCAAACCAAAAAACCTTCAAGAACTCTCCTGATTGATTCAAATGGAGAAACTTCCCAGTCATCTTGTGAAGCATAAAAAGCCAAGTGCCAACTAGCACATATATGTTATGCTACTTTTCAGGCAAGAAAGGGATGGGCATACAAATCTATATTCATATTCATGCTATATTAAAAACTCTGGAAGGATTTCCATAATAAACGAAATTGGAATGGGGGGAATGGAAACTGAGTCAGAGGGGGTGGGTTGGAAGGAACACCTGTTGTCCCTGTGTAGCTCTGTCAGTTTGGGGGTTTGAACCATATATATGATTGCTATTTAAAATGTTAGTTTTTTAATTTAAGACATAAAGAAAAAAACTAAAAGATGAGCATCACTTAAATAAATTCCTTTGCAGAAATCCTCTCTGGGCTCCTCACTGTTTCCCTGCAACAGCCCAGACTCTTTCGTGTGACCCACAAGGTCCCCTTCGACCTGAACCCACTGTTTCAGCAGGGTGGATGGCCCCACTACATAATCCCCATCGGACAGCAACCCGCCCCCTACCCCTGTGCCCGGGCCTGGCCTCCCTCTGGACTCACAGATGTTCCTCCAGCTTCCTCTTCAGCAGGGTGGCCTGCAGGGAGAAAAGAGGTGGGAGGTGAGGAAGGGGCTCAGAGGTCTGCAGCCCCGTCCTGGCCTGAGGGTGCAGGGTGCCACCCTCGGTGGCTGTACTTACGACGGCCTGCGCGGGGCGTCGGGCGGCAAGGGGGAAGAGAGAGGAGGGTTACTGGGGGGGCAGGAAGGAGGGCACGGCGGGGAGAAGGCGGGCACTCACGTCCTCGGTCCTGCCCCCCTGCTCCTGCAGGGCGGTCTGCAGGTCCTGCACCTGGGCCCGCAGCTCCGCCAGCTGCTGCTGGTTCAGCCTGCGGGGGGGGTGGCGGTGTCCGCTCAGCGCCGGCGCCCCCGGCCCCCCCGCCCTCCACCCCGGCGCTCACCTCTGCTGCGTCTCCAGCCCGTGGCGCGCGCGGTTGGCCGCCTCCAGGTGGCGCTGCAGGTCCTCCTGCCGCTCGCGGTCCGCCGCCTCCTGCCGGCACAGCCGCTTGTTCTCCAGCTGCAGCCGCAGGAGCGTCTCCCTGCCGGCCGGGGAGGGCTGAGCAGGGCTGGGGTCCGGCCACCCCGCAGGCCTGCCCGGGCCGAGGGGACGGCGGTGCTAGGGACGGGTCAGAGCCCTGGGGAAGAGACCGGCCTAGGATCGGACCGTGGGGCGGGAGTGGGGTCTGCGGAGGCCCTGGAGGCGGGGCCTAGGCGTGGGCGGGGCTATGCATTGGGGTCGGGGTGGAGCTGTGCGGGTCAAAACACTGGGGATGCGAGGGAAGCGGGGGTGGGGAGGGGTGGTCTGGGCACGGAGGCTGGGCTCTGGGGGCAGTAGCCAACTGAGGGTGGGGCCTGGGGCAGAACGAAGACGCTGGGGGCAGAGCCAAGTACGAGCCGGGGTGGGCGGGGCTAGGGCGGTGGCTCTTTGCACCGGGGGTGGAGCCAGACGCTCCTACACAGTTTGCATGCTAAGGACTCGAGAGACAAGGGCAGGTAGGGGGCGGAGCCGGGTGAAGGCAGGTGGTGGAGTGGGCGGATCCAGGAGCCAGGCTGGGCCGGGGGTGCAGAGCCTAATGGGAGTGGGGCTGAGGGCGGGCCCTGGCTGGCCTGCTTGGGGCCAGAATGCTGAGTGACCCCAGGATACCTGAGCTCAGCAGGCAGAATCTCTGCGGCCAAGTTTTCCACGCCCGGTGAGGTGGGATCTAGTGTGGGGTCTGGAGAATGCGAGAAAAACCTTCCATTCTCCGTGCAACCCCTTGCCCCCATCTCAAGGCCTTTCCAAGGATCATCTGTGGGGTCTCAAGTTCAGCCCAAGGCCTGGCTTGACACAAGCCCCAGCCCGTGATGCACTTGCCCCACCCTGAGCCCCGCCCAAGTCATCCCTTTCCTCTCTAGCCTTGCCCCCAGACTGGCCCAGCTTTGCCCCCAGCCTACATAAGCCCCAGATACTGCCCTACCGCCTGTCCTGAGCACCCAAGCCAGGTAAGGCCCCAGGCCTCCCACCACACCCGGCTTCCAGGCCTTGGCCTCCAGCTCACCGGCCTGGATCAGCCCCCGCGGCTGCAGCTGGGCGCAGCGCAGCTCCTCATTGGCCTCCCTCAAGGAGTCCCGCTCCGCCAACAGCCGCTGGAGGGACGGGGTGCAAGAAGCCAAGTGAGCCTGCTTGCCTTCTGGGGAAATGGGCTACCCCATAATGGGGCAGGGCCAGACTGGGGGGTGGGGGCGACCTCAGCCTCACCTCCTTCTCCTTGCTCACTGACTCATACTTTTCCTCCAGGTTGCGGCACTCAAATAGCCATTTCTCGGCCTTCATGGCCTCCTCCTGTCGCTGGCCTTGCAGTTCCTGCACCTGAATTGAGAGGAGGGAAGCGGACTGCCGAGGGGGAAGGAGGGGGGACTGAATTAAGGTGAAGGGGCAGGCAAGAAGGATGAGCCCCTAAGAATTCAGGGCAAGGGCAGGACTGGGGGCGGAGCTTACACATCTAGAGGGTAGGGGTACAAACCTAGATGGTTTGCCTAGGTGGAGGAGTGGCGTAAATAGTATGGATTATGTAAAAGGATGGGCGGGCCCGAAGCAGGGGGCGGGCTCAGCACCAGGCGCCAGGGCGGGGCCTCCCCCAGTACCCCGTCCTCTCGCCCCGCCCCTGGCCCCCACCTGCCGCCGCTGCGCCTCGAGCTGCGCGCGCATCGAGCCTGCCCGGCGCAGCTCGTCCTCCAGCTGCCGCGTGCGCTCCGCGTGGCCCGCGTTGCAGTCCTCCAGCTGCCTCACCTGGCGCCGCAGCTCCCTCAGCTCGCCCAGGCGACGCCGGCAGCTGCTCAGCGTGGCCTCCAGCTGCCCGGCCCGCTCCGAGGACTGCCTGGGGGAGGGGGCAGGCGGGGGCCCTAAGCAACAGTGGTTAATCCTGGGCCATGATCAGAGAACTTCCCGATGGGACTGTGGGGGCCCAGAGGGGACTGTGGGGTCAGCGGGTGTCGCTGAGGGCTTGGAAGCCGTGGTGGGGTCATGGGGGGCTGTGGGGATAAAGCCCTATTGGATCCTTTTGCATTAGAGGAGTGCTGTGGGGGTATGCAGCATGGTCCTAGAGGGTACCAGGGGATCCAGAGAATGGTGCACTGGACGTGGGAAGCACTGTGGGAGATCCTGACTTGTTGGGGACCCAGGGATGTTATGAGGCCTGAGGGAGGTACAATGTGGGGTAATGGGGGCACTGGTGGGGTCCAGAGGCTTGTAGTGAGGCCCAGGGTGGCACAGTGTGTCTGGGAGGCATCGTGATGGGCCACTGGGCATTCAGGGGTTACAGGGTTGGGGGAGCATTGGAGGGGCACCCTGGCATGGAGTGGGGGGCAGTGGGAACTCACCGCAGCTCGTCCATCTCGTCCTTCAGGGCCTGTGCCTCCTGTGCTAGGCTGGTCAGCTCCTGGTTCCGCTGGAGCAGCTCTGTCACCTCCCGCTCCAGCTCAGTGCAGCGCAGCCGCTCGTCCTCACGGCTGCTCTCCAGCCTGGGGGTGGGGGTGAGCCACATGAGGGGGGCTGCACCCATCCTCACCCCCCACCCCCCACCCCTGGCCTGCCCAGTCCCCGGCTCAGTCCCAGCTGACTGCACCTGAAGTTCTCCTCCTGCAGCTGCTCCAGCTGGGACTGCAGCAGCAGAAGCTTCTTGGTGGTGAGGCCCGTGGGCCCCTCACCCTCGGGCTGGCCCACCCTCTCCCGCAGCGCCCTGTTCTCCTGCGCCAGACTCTGCTTCTCCTCTGACAGGAGCACCAGCTGGGGAGGGGGCAGAGATGAGCTGGAGCATGTAGGGGGGCTCTGGGGGAGACCGTGCCCCAGAAGCTCCTGTGCATCCCCCACCTGCCGCTCCAAGTCCAGACAGCGCTGCCGCAGTTCGTCCCCTTCCTCAGCTTCCTCGCTCAGGAAGTAGTACCTGCGGGACTGAGGAATGGGCAGGGGTGGGTAGAAGAACGCAGGTTCCAGGGGAGGATGCTGGGGAAGGGAGGCAGGCTCACTCCTCTGGGGGGCAGAGGGAAGGGGGGCCAAGAAATCTTCAGAATCTAAGAAGGAGAGAGGGCTGGGACTTGGGAGGATGGGGGGGAAGGATGATATGGGAACACTGGGGAACCTGGCAAGGGAAAAGGATTGGATTCCGAGGAAGGGGGCATTTTCCAGGCTTAAGGACAAGCCCCTCATCCTTGGGCAGCCCTGAGGATCAGAAATGGGGTGTGACCTTTAACCTCAAGGAGCAGCCCCCCCTACTCCCCCTTACCTGGCTGTCAAAGTTCCCATACGTCTCTGGTGACAGGGAGTCGGGGGAGTCTTTGGTCATGAGCTGAGGGGGGAAAGGGAGGAAGGCATAGAGATGAGCTGGGATCGGTGACCTCAGGGCTTTGTGGATCCAGCCAGAGACCTTTCTGTCCTGCCATCCCCAAGGCCAGCTCCCCAGTAACCCCAGCCCTGGGATGGCTGTCCTGCCCCTACCACTCGTCTGTCACTGCTGGATGACAGTGACTTAGAGCTGGGAGGAGATGGCAGACACATGAGACAGAGGTGACTGGCCAGCTGCAAAATCTGTGCCCGGCCACCTCTGCCCGGGAGATGGCCCTGCCCCCAATGCTCCTTGCCACACTGGGCACTGCCACCCACCTCCTGGATGGCTTCCATCACCACTTGCTGAACCGATTCTTCCAGTGTCATGATTCTCTGGATGTGCTCTGGGGATCAACGTGGGGGAGAATAAATAAAATGAGATCCCAGGGTGGGGGGGGGAGACTTCCTCAGACCTTCCCAAGAGGATCCCCTAACTACCTTCCCACCCCCCGCCCCCAGCCATACCCTGCTTCTTCTCGCAACTGATGGCGCAGCCCAGCACCAGCTGAAGTAGCTTGCCAAGCTCTGCCGGGTCTGAGAACTTGCCAATGAGGCTCACATCCGGGTGGAGCTGCTCCGAAACAGGATGCCCCAAGACCTGAGGATGGGGGGGCAGTGTCAGGGGCTTGTAGATGCTCCCCCTACCCCCAATGCCACCCCTAAGTCCCTTCACAGGCACTCACATCCTGGGAGTATTCCACCACGCTCTGTAATATCATCTTCAGATTGCCAACCTGGGGAGGGGCAAGGGCTGTGTCCAGGGGCTCAGGCAGCCCCCACCTTTGCATCTGTCTACCCCAACCTTTTCTCTCTGCCTCACCTCCCAATCCCTGGCCAACTCACCCTGCTTTGCCCCATTCTCTGTCTGAAAGCCCTATCTCCTGGGGAGGAACTGTCTGGATGTCTGCCCTTCTTGTCCACTTGTTCACCTCTGTTCTCCCATGTCCCCAGAAGCCAATCACTTCTCACCACCTGCACCACCCTCTCTGGGCCCTGGCCACTGACATCTCTCACCAGATTATTGCAACAGCCTCTTCTCTCCTGCTCTTGCTCCACACTCTCCAATCTTCTAGCAGCCAGGGGGCTATGCCTGAGGTGTCCTTCCCCCAAATCTCATATCTCAAGGAAACACCCACCTGCCCCAAGTTGCTCACTCCCATGACTCTGCTTTCCTTGTCTTCACAGAGGGCTTAGTGCCCTTGGAAGTTAGTGTTTATCTTTGTGCATGGATTGTTTGTCCATGTGGCTAGAATATATCAGCTGTATGAAGGTAGCTCTCTGACTATGTAATTTCTTCCCCTGCACCCAGTGGGTGCTCAACAAAGTGAATGAAAGCAAATCCTTGGATGACTACCAGATAGACAAGTCAAGCTGTTGCCCTCCCTGGCCAGATAGCTGTCCGTGCGTCAGCCAGGACAAGTGTCTAGCTAACCGTTCCCTGGTTGCCTCTCCACCAGTCTTTCCCCCCAGTTCTGAGGCCACCTGTCACCTTCAGCCTCCAGTTGTGCTCTGGGTCGTCTGAGATGCCCTGGAGCCACGCCTCGTTGAACCAGGAGGGGTCTCTAGGGGCCAGAAGGTGGGATGAGCTCCAAGGGCCACCCTTTTGGGAACCCCCTCCCCCTCAGCCCCACTCACATCTGGTTCAGTACAAAGGCTATAGCCAGGCCACTGCTCAGGTCCTGGGGGCTGCTACAGGGGGGCGGGACGTGGAAAGTCTGCAACTGGTGGGGGAAGGAAAGGAGAGGGGGTAAGAGTCAGGGTCGGAGGCCACCGGGCCACTCCTCTTTTCGAAGACTTTCGGGTCATTAGAAGCCCCACACCGTGGGGTAAGGGCTGACCTGTTGCACCACCGCACCTGCGTGGTGGGGCGTGGCTTACGCTCACCTGGGACCAGAGGGGGTGTGGCCTCACCTCACTTCTGCCTAACAAACTACGAGTCACCCGGTCCCCACAGGCACCACGTGACCCGGCCGGCTCACCTGTGCCCTCGCCCCACGTGACTCAGCCGCGGAGGGGCGGGGCCTCACCTGTGCTGGCCACGCAGACCTGCCACGTGACGGGGCCAGGGTTCAGGTCAGAGTCCAACGGCCCCGACGAGCCGACAACCCCCGCCTCCTCCCAGCCCCAAGACGGTGGGGGGCGGTCCAAGCCAGGGCCGGGGCTCTCGAGCGAGAGGAGCGGGTGCACACCTAGCCCCGGCCCCGCCCCCGACCTACCCAGGTGAGCAGAGACCCGCATAGTTCCGTCTTGTCCACGCTCATGGCGCTCCCGATCGGATTCGACCCCGGCCGCGGAGTTGCTGCCGCCGCAGCCGCCGCAGCCACCGCAGCCTCCGGGTCCGCCACCAGCGAGCGCCCGCAGCCCCGACCTCCCGCTCGGCCTAGAGCGCCGCCCCGTCCCGCCTCCTAAGCGCAGGCCCCGCCCCGAACACGTGATCTCCCCCCTTCCCCAGGGGCCGGGCAGGCCTCCCGCCCCGCCATCTTGGATGCGGGCAGCGATGTGGGCGCCCGCCTTGCCGCCAGGGGTCAGCGTGGTCCAGCCTTGCGCATCCCTACGGCGACCCCGCCCCGCCCCCTCTCCTCTCCCGGCCTTTTTGGGGGTAGGGGGCTCCTCGCGATCATTTGTCAGCATCCGAGGCAGGGCTGCCCCATTTTTTTATGCAGGCGCATTCACGTCCTTCCCTTCTTCTGCGAGATCCTGCAACACCTCCTTCTTGCCTCAGTGACACGATTTCCCCTATGATGGGAGCTTAACTGCGCGGGGGCAGGGGCAGGCCATCGGCATTCTATGGACTTGGGGGGGGATCCTAAAGGGTTCTTCTCGGTGGAAGTGATTTGAAAGTCTTGACCCGGGGGCTAGTAAAGGGGACGCGGTGTGGTCCTATGGGGCAGGAGGAGTCACCCAGACACGTGTCCTCCGGGCTCTGTCTTCCACTGAGCTTCCTCTGCGCCTTCTCCTCCCCGGAGATCCCTGCCGGGCAGCCCCCTGCGACTGCACCCAGGATCCAGCCAAAGCTGAGCGTGGCCCGCGACCCACCAGGGGGCGCTTAGGCTGCGGGGACGCGGCCTTCGGGGAGGGAAGAGGGTGCGCCCACCCGGAGAGACCCCGCCTGCGCCAGCGGTGGAGGGGGCTCAAAGGAAAGTGATAATAATAAAAACAACAAAACCGCAGTCACCATTTATTGCGTGCCTGAAGTATGCAGTCCTTGCGCTACACAATTTAAATATATAGGCTGTTGGATCCTCCCACGATCCTAGTTGGCAAGTCCTGTTTACATCGCCGAGTTGCACGGAAGGATACAGAGGGTCAGAGTGAACCCGGCTTTGAGGGGCGGGGGGAGACAGTGTAGAGGTCGGGCTTGCGCCCTTTGACCCGCAGGGCGGGTGGGGTAAGGGGCAGTAATTAAAGGTCATTAGCTGTATCCAGCGGGAGGGACGGGCTCCACCCTGGGGATGGGTCCAGTCGTAAGAGGAGGGGCGCCGACCCTGGGGACCCTGTCCTGGGAGTGGGGTAAGCAGGGTGATAAGAGTATCCTCGCCCCATCTCGCCATCGCACGGACTCTCAACTAGGCGCCCAGTTATGACCCACCCAGACCCGCAGTCGCACGCACGCACGCGGGGGCTGGGAGTCTTGTCCACACCCCCACGCCTGGCTCCCGCGTTGTTTTCCAGCCTCCAGCCCCCGGGAGCCGGGCGGGGTGAGGAATGGGGGATGGGGTGGAGGGAGAGGCCGGCAGCGCCGGCTTCCGGCCCCGGCTGCCTTCTGGCGGGCGTGGGAACAGCTGCGGCCGCCTCCCCTATCCCACTCCCACAGGAGTAGGGGGCGCTGCCCATAGGGGGAAACGGGGCCACCCTGCCCCCACGTAGCAGTGGGAGGTGAGCCGGGAACCAGGAATATTACGGGGCTCGGGGGGCTGGGATCCCAGATGTTTGTGGCAAGGCCTGGTCACCCCAATGTTGGAGATGTGCTGGGGCCGCCGAATATTTGGGGTTGGGGGCCCCCAGGCTTGCAAAACAGCGCAGAGATCTTGATGTTTAGGGGTGACCTGAGAGTGCAAATCTTTGGGGAATGGATTTGAATCGTTCTCATGTCGATGTGATGTTATGAGCGTCCCAGATGTTCGGGGGCCAAGGGTCCTCAGATTTAGGGAAGAGTTCCCTAGTGTTCTCAATTTGGGGGGTAGGAGTCATAAATCCTCCATTTGGGGTGGCAGACAGTGTCATGTTTGGGAGAAAAGAGGGGAGCTCCAGCTTTGGCCGGAAGGAGCAGCAATCCCTATTTGGGGACTCAGAGAGCCTCACTCTTGGGGGCATCCTTGTAATTTCAATTCAGTGAAAGGAGCCACAGACTATCCTTTTGGGGGGCAGGGGCCCTATTTTGGAGGGTAAGCCATCAAAACCCCCCATTTTAGGTGAAAGGAGTCCCAATGTTGTGGCGATGGCCCGGAGGCCACCAGTTGGGGGGAGAGACCACAAACTCCCCTGTTCAGAGACAGCCTCAGTGTGCAGGTCAGGACCAGCAGCCCCCAGCCAGTTTGGGGACCCCACCCCCTCCTGCCTATTTCCAGGAACAGCTGGACCCAGCCTGGGTTGTACTGCTGGGAAGCCGGTGACTCAGCCCCTCCCTGCGGCCACAGCTGGACCCCCGCCCGCCCCCTAGGGCCTTCACATCTGGGCTGGGACCCGGGCTCAGGCAACTGGGGGCCAGCGCCCCTCCCCCCTGCCCCCTGGCTGACCGCAGTCATTAGATGGACCCCATGCTCCATTCCACAGGGGACTCCGGGAGGACCCCCAGCATCCCAGACGCTGACATACAGCCAGGAAGTCCTGTCCTGCCCTCCTCCCTGGCTGTGTGTGTCTGTCCGTGTGAAGTAGGCTCGCAATCTGTGTAGGTGTCAGATTGCGTGTCTTGTGATTACATGCGCATGAGGGCATGTGTACCTGAGTCCACCTGGGTTTTGGCCTGTCGTGGGGGCCGTGGGAGTTTGTGCCACAGCACTGTGCGTAATTTGATGGCGGGGCGGGAGGGGGGCCATTTTCACAGACTGTGGGGAGCTGTATGACTCCATGACCTTGTTGGTGTGGAACATCCAAGTGACAGGGTAGCCTGATATCTCTCTGTGCCTTTGTGTGTCCTTGTATGTTCCATGGAGAGTTCCGGTAGCTGTCTCACTCTGATTGTGTCCCCATGTGTTGCATGTCCGTGTACTACACGCTTCTCTCTATGGGACCTTGCTTTGGGTCTTTATCCCTGTGTCAATCTCTCGGTGAGACGTGAGCATGTGACAAGCAGCGTCTCAACGTATCCTTAGCTTGTGGGTTTGACGGTGTCCTACTTCGTCTTGATCGTGTGTCTTTCTGGGAAAAGCATGACCTTGTTGGGTGTGAACTCAGTTTATCTGTGTCCCTGGGACAGTATGGGTGTAGCCTTGTGGGTTCATCTCTGTGACCTCCAGCCTCAACTCTGTGTACCCAATTTGCGGTAACCATGTGACGGCATGACCTTGGCGTATACAGGACTCTCCATGTGAGAGGCGTGACTGTGTGGCCGTGGGAGTCCCAGTGTCCCTGCGTGTGTGTGTGTGTGTGTGTCTGATTCCTACAGGGATTGTCTCAGTCTGGATTGGCAGGGCTTTACAGAGTCTCTGTACCTGCCACACACCTGCGTGTGAACACAGTCACGTCTGTGGTCCTCCTCCAAGTGGCGTGTAACCTGTTTGTCTCTGCGCCTCGGCGTGGCCCCGTGTGTGCCCCTTGCACGGCGGTGTCACCCATTCTGTGTTCCCGGAGTGGGGGAGGGGGGCTGGCCTGGCGAGGTCCGTGCCAACGCGCGGGCGGTTGTATCCTGGGTCCGGGTGACACCGTGGGCGAGAGGGGTCGTTTGTGACCCGAGCTGGCTGGGTGTCGCAGTCACGCTAATGCGCGCGGGTGGGGGAGGCGGTGTCAGGCGCTCCGGCTCCTGCTGCTCTCCTCTTGGCCCCCTCCCCGCGCTGCGGGGGCGCGTGCGTCGTGCGTGACGTGAGACACGACGGGGGTCGCTGCGTGCGTGGAGCCCGACGCGATCGTGCGTGCGAGCGGGGTTGCAGGGGTGGTGAAGGGAGGGCCTGGCTGAGCACGCGTGCGCGTGCGGGGGTGGCCGGGGCCCGAGCGCGCAGGGTAGGGGGGCGCGCCGAGCCCCGCCCCCCTCTCCGGGGGGACTTTTGGGCCGGGGTGAAACCCTGGAGGGGGCTGCCGTTAACCCTTTCCGGCCCGACCTGAAACTCGGGGCCCCTCGAAGCGGCGCGAGGGGGCTTCCCCGGCGCGCGGGGCCGTCCCTGCTGGGAAGGGAGCCCCCGTCGAACTGAGACCAACCCCCCTTCCCAGTTGCCATGGGAACCAGACCTTCCCGCGCTGCCCGGCCGGCGCGTGCTTCCTCCCTCCCCTCGCTCCCCACTCCAGCCCCGTCCGCGGCCGGCAAAGGCGCTTCTCGCTGCTCCGAGTCTCCGGGGAAGGGGGCTGGGGTCAGCGAGGCCGGGCCCGTGGGTGACTCAGGCCAGCGCGGGGGTCCCCTAGCCGCAGCCGGCCGCGCTCCCCCTTCCCCGCCCCCGTGACTCACTTCTCTTGGCTTTCCCCGCGGGTGACTCAGGTCCCTGGGGAAGGGGCTGCGTACCCTAGGACCCCCTCCCGGCAGTGGGGGCTGAGAATCAAGTCCTGGGGAACCTGGAGCCCCGAAAGGCAGCGTCCCCCTCTGCAGGGAGAAGTGATGGGGCGGGCGGGTGGGGTGGGGGTGGGCTTGCCCCCTTAACCGGCTCTGGCCAAGGTCACTGAAGGCCCTTCCCCCTCTACCCCCGAATTGGCGGGGCCTTCCCCCCACCCCAAGCCTCCGGGAACTCAGCCCCCCCCAACCCACAGGAAGTTTTGGCAGAGCCCGTCGTGGCGATGAAACGATTAAAGCCGTTTTCCTATTCATTTCATCCAGGGGCCCCTTTTGACTCAGAGCAACAGTCTGTTGCCCCCTTGAGCCCAGACCTCCCGGGGGCTTGGGTTCTGACGCTACCCCGCCTGCAAGATTTTTCGAGATAGGGGGAGGCGCTTGGTGAGCCGGCTGGGGGTTTTGGGAAGCAGACAGGGCTGGGTTCAGACCCTGACTTTGCCCTCTTCGCTCTCTGTGCCTCAGTTTCCCAATGTGCAAATGGCCCCCAGCTCTCTCTCCTTCGGTCTTTGTGGGGGTGAGGGTAGATGAATAAGCGATGGGCTGCTTTGCCTTCTGGGCATGGGAATGGAGGGGGGGGCGCTCTGGCCCAGCAGGAGGTCCAGACACCTCCTGCCTCTCAGGCCTGAATAGCAGGTTCCCCCCCCGCCCCCCACCCAGCGAGTCCTGGCGACGCAGGCCATGCCCCACCCAGGCCCTCCAAGGCCACGGGGTTCATCCTCTCCACCCCCTGCCCCAGGCGGGCACCCAGGAAGTGAGAGGCGGGGCAGGAATGAGGCGGAACCTGTCCGGCCCGTCGCCGCCCCACCCCCCCACCCTCATTCCCGGGGCCTGACAGCCCCCTTCCCCCATCGCCGCGGCCCCACCGCTGCCGCCCTGGACGCCTGGGTCCTGACCCTCAAGTGGCCCACGGCGTACGGAGACGGCGTCTCGGAAACATCCTGTGGGCTGCCAGCTGGACAGACGGGAGGGTCAGCCCCTCCCCGGACAGGGCAGACATCAGCTGGGGGCAGAATAAACATGGCCCTGGGTGGCCAGACTGGGGGTGGAGGGGGCCCCAAGCGGGAGTGTACGGAAAGGTCCAGCCCAGACACACAAAGCCTGGTCACCCTGGCCACAGAGGGACAGCCAGCCGGGGCACACTGACAGCGAAAGACACGCATCCAGGCAAGACGACCCGGTGACAGCTGGACACACAGCCACGGTGACAGGACACAGGAACATGCAGGGGTGTTCCACACCTATGTGGGCAGTCAGTTTAGCATTGTGGGGGTGTAACCAAGATACACTATCTGGGCACCCAAGCCAGATAGACACACCGACAAACATGCACGTGGAAAGACTTAGCACAAGCCTGACAGGCCAGAAACACGCCAGCAAGACAGACACATGCAGAGGCCCGAGTGAGCAACATGCACGGGGACAGGCTCAGAGAGAAGGGGCCCTCACCATCAGCAGCCCCCAAGAGCCACCCAGAGATGTTTAGGCACACACAGCGGGCACACAGGCTGTCACTGCTGACACACACACACAACACTGGCAAGAGCTCCAACTCCAAAAGACACTCTGAGGCCAGAGAGAGAGATGTAAACCTTTGGACAGATGGACGGAGAGGGCACACATGCCGGCATACCCTGACGGGGAGCTGGGTCCACACACTCCTTTGCACACATGCTCAGAGGTGCTCCTTGGGTGCCAAGATGCACTGCCAGCAGGCAGACGGGGCAGACAGACGGACACATCCACGGACAGGGTCTGTGGACCAGGCACACCCCACACAGAGAGGCCCGGCCAGGCCAGGCCATGGCCTAGAGGCACCCTGGCAGAGCAAGGCCGAGGCACACGCGTGTACATCCACAGACTCACATCCCCACATCCACCCATCCCCACCCTCCGAGCTCACACACGTATGCATACACACCCAGACCTCACACACACAGACTCACACCCATCCCCACACACAGAGCTCACATGCACACATACACACCCAGGCCTCACACACACACAAACACAGGCCTCACATATACACACAAACCAGCCACAGACATCACACACACACACGGACTCACAACCAAACCCCCCCCACAGGCCTCATACACACATAGACTTATATCACTCATCACACACACACACAGAGACCAGCCACAGACCACACAAACATACATGCAGAGATCACACCCACCCCAAAACTCACACCCAGATCTCAAACACATACACAGACCTCACACACAGACTCACACACAGAGCTCACACACACACAGCCTCACCCCCAGACCTCACATACATACAAACACAGGCCTCACATATATGCACAGACCAGCCACAGACCTCACACACACGTACACAAACCAGCCACAGATTTCACACACACACAGATCTCAGACACCCACAGACTCACACACAGACCTCACTCACACAGATACTCCCACATACACAGACCAGCCACAGACCACACACCTGAGCCAGCCAGACTCACACCCAGATCTCACACACATACACACACAGGCCTTATAACACCCAGACCCACATCTGACATCAGACACACACACAGAGACCAGCCATAGACTGTGCGCACACACACATAGATCTTCTACAGACCTCATACACACAGCCCAACACAGATCTCACTCACACACACGCAAACACAGAGCCCAGCCACAGTCCTCACACACACACACACACCAAGGCCTCATAACACACACAGACTCACAGCAGACATCACACACACACAGAGACCAGCCACAGACCACACACAAACACACATACCAGCAACATACCACACACACACACACACAGATCTACTACACACCTCGTGCACGCAGCCTACCACAGACCTCACTCACACACACACAAACACAAAGACCAGCCACAGTCCTCACACACACACATGCAGGCCTCAGACCCACCCAGAAACTCACACTCACACAGAGACTCACACCCAGATCTCACACACACAGGCCTCATACACACATAGACTCACATCAGACATCACACACACAGACCAGCAACACACCTCACAGACCAGCAACACACACACATGCACACAATCTGCTACAGACCTCATGCACACAAACCAGCCACAGACTTCACACACACACACACACACACACCTGCATATATAGAATCTGCTGCAGACCTCATGCACACACACACAGACACACACCAGACACGAATGGGTTAGCCTTATGAACTCCAAAACAACCTTCACACCCATCTGTATAGGCCAGCCTCGTGCAACACCCCACACACACCCTACACACACACACACACACACACACCTTCCCCCGCAACCCACAGTCGCAGCAGAACAGAACCCTACACCCACAGGCCCTACACAGACCCCTGGAGGGTTGGACCAACCCACAAACACACACACACTGAGGAGACAGCCCTCACGTACACCCTCACACACCCTAGCAGGCCAGCTGCGTGTAAACCCACAGGCAGGCCAGACACACACACACAGGCTCCTGGACTGTACAAGGTCCTGCCCCCACCCCCACCCCCACCCCCACTCCGAGATCCTGGCACTTCCTCTCTCCATACCCCCCCTTCCCTTCCTGCCTTCCTCCCTCTTGCTGCTGTCACTTCCCCTAGGAGGCCCAGCTCTGCAGCCTCAGACCCTGGGGGGGTGTGGGCCTGTCCTCTCATCACGTCCCCTGTAAAGGGGGCACCCAGGATCTCCGCCATGCTCACACACCCCCACCCCAGCCTTTGTGGGAAACTCGCCCCATGCCCAGCTGAGTCAGCCTGAGGAGACCAATTCTACTTCCTGCTTCCAAGAAAACCCAGCCGCTTCCTCTCCAGGAGAGGGGGTGAGGGGGCACTTCCTGCACCCCGAGTCCCCCCAAACCACAGGAGTAAGGGAGGGAAATGGCTGGCAGGCCAGGGGCTCCTGCGGGGGGGGAAGGGCCTCCGTGATTCTCAGCCTCTTCCTGCCCAGCTGCCTGTCCCCACCCAGGGGCAGGGACGCGGGAGCCTGGGCGCTGGGACTTGTGTTTTCTCGTCCCGGCCTGCCCACTGGCTGACTCACGGACAGCCCCCGGCCCGGTTTCCTGGTGGGGGCCCCGCCGGTCGGTGGGGCCAGGGGGGAGGTGGTCACCAGGCTATTTATAAGAAGCAGAAGTCCTTCATGCCCAGGCCAAAAGCCCCAGAGAGACCCATGGGTGGGGGTGGGTGAACTTCCTCCTTATCCCAGAATCCACCCCCCACCCCCTACCCAAGCCCCAGGCCCCTGGGTGTGGGGGAAGCCTGGGCACGGACTGCCCAGCCTGGCGCTGGTCTGGGTGCCCAGGCCAGGGGGTAGGGGGGACATCCTCACACCCTTCTCGTGGGGCTGGCCTTGGCGCCAGTGGGGCGGCGTGAGGGGGCGTTGCCCAGGCCACAAGGGTGAGACTGGCAGGGGCTGGAACTGGCTAGACCAGCTCTGCTGGGCCTCCACCCTCCCTCACCCAAACACCCCTCCTTGCAGGGTGCATCGAGCGACCCCTCTCCAACACACTGGGGTGCACACCCCTCATCCCCTGACACCCAACTCCTCCTCTCATTGGACTAAAGGAGACCCTTTGTGAAAGGGCCGACAGAGCTTGGCAAACAGTTGTTGCTGCATAAAGGCTCCTTGCCCCCTGATAATCCCTCTCTATGGCTCTGATTCTTTGCCTGTTTTCTACTCAGGACCCTGGAACCAGACCCCTTGGGTTATATCCCGACTCCACCACTTAGACCCAAGGGATATTGGGCAAGTTCCGGAACCTTCCATGCCTCAGTTTCTCCTCTGTTAAATGGGGAGACCAAGAGCCTTTATGTCTCTGGGTTGTTGGAAGCATCTGATGACTGACTATACACAAGCCACTTAGAAGCACCATGTAAGTGTTAGCTATTAAAGTGATAATTATCATTTCTCCGTCTCTCTCTGCTGATCTGAAGTGTCTCCGAGTCTGGCTCTGGCTCCAGGACGCCAACCCTGCCCCCGTTTGTCTCCCCGCCCTGCCCCCCATCCCCATACACCCACTCTTCCTTGCTCCAACAAGTCTCTGGGACTTGCCCTCTGACCCTCGCCGGCAGTGGCTTTGCCCTTGCAGGACTCCCCCCTCCCCCTCAACCAGGCCTGAGTCACTGTTGGCCGGTGGGACCTGCAGGTCGGCTTCCCCAGGAGCTGCTGCCCTCTGGCCTGCCCTGCCCAGCCCCCCAAAGCTGCCCGCTGCGCCCCCACCGGGCCAGATGTCAGCTGCAGTTATTAGCATGGGCGGGAGACACAGGCCTGGCTGCACGCCCGCCAGACTCAGCGACCAGCGGTCGCCGGAATCTCCCTGGAGTCTGGGGCGGAGGAGGGCAGCCGTTCACGCCAGGGGAAGAGGGGAGGGGGCACTTCGAGGGGTGACAGGGACCCCCCAGAGATGGGGACGCCTCCAGCATCGCCTGGGATCTTCTCCTTCCCTTCCCCCAGGCCACTGCTTTGCTGGACTTCCCCCTGCCCCCATTCAGCTCAGTTTCTCTTCACCTCTTTCGTTTTCCTTCTCTCCCCGACCCCGGAGCAGCTCTGCGCCTGCCAGCCCCTGACGGTCAGCCTGTCTCCACCCCAAAGGAACTTCCATCCTCCCAGAAGATGGATTCCTGGGAAGGCTCTGATAGGGAGCTGTCCTCCTGAGCAACCCCAGCCTCCACACCGTAATTGCTTGGAAGTCCCATCTTGAGTCTAACTGCAAGCCTCACCATCTGAATCTTCACCCAGCTCTCCCTGGGGAAAGGGTGCTGGGTTCCCTCAGGTTCTCCCCTTGGATTTTCAGGTCCCCTCTGACTGGGGGGTGGGGATGGAGGCCTCAGGGGAGGGAGACCCCCTCCAGGTATTCTGGATGGGAGATGGGACCCCCCTGGCTAAGACGCAAGACAGAGGGAGCCGGCGCCCCAGGAGTGTGTGTCTCGGGGGACGGGGGGGGGCGCCCAGACCTCCTGGCACAGGAGAAGGGCACCCTGCCCGAAGAAGGAGGCAGCCGTGCCAGCCCGCCCAAGCGCCGGGGGCGCCTCCAGGCATTGCCCAGCCTCCTTTGCGCCCCGTCGGGCCGGGGGCGAAGTCCGACCCAAGCCTGCGGGCAGGCGGGGACCTGCCGGGCTGGGCCTGGCAGGACGCAGCCCCAGAGCGGCTGGGCGGGGCCGGGCCGGGCTGCCGTCGGGGCCCCGGGGGCGGAGGCTGGGGCTGGTCGGGACTAGCCGTCCGGGGGCCCAGGCGCACCCTCGACCTGGCAGATACCCGGGCTCCCGGCCCCTGGCTCGGGGCCCCGGGACGGCGCTGGCCCCACCCCTTCCTGTGCCCTTATATGGGCGGGGGGGGCCCCGCGACGCCTGGGGCCGCCCCGCCCCCGGACTCCGGCCTGTTGCCATGGCGACCAGGCCCCGCTCCCCGAGCTGCTCCCCTCTCGGTGGGGCCAATGGAACCGTCCCCGGGCGGCCTCCGCGCTGCGGGCCGAACCATTGCCGGAGCGGGGGGAGGTGACAAGAGGTCCCCGCGGGCCCCGCCGGCTCCAAGCGCGCAGGTCTCCGCGGGGGTCGCGCGCCCAGGTTCCTCTTCCCAGGCGTGCGACCCGGCCGGGCCCCGGGCGGGGCGCACGGTCCCGTAGGATCCTAGTGACGGAGGCAGGGCCGGGCTCCTTCCCCGGGGGCTGTTGCCACACTTCCTGCCTCCGCGCTCTTTACCCAGCCTGTTTTTAAGGAAGGGAGTGGGGCTGGGAGGCCGCGCCCCTGCTGTCGGGCTGGGTCTCGGTTCCAGGAGCCCACACGTTGTCGGGCGACCTCAGGGTCACTGGGGGAGGGCGTCGGACTGGGGACATAGTATTCGAGCACCCGGGGGTCACCCCCGGGAGTGAGGATTGGGGGTGGTTCGCGAGTCATGGAACACCCAGCACGTCCTGGTCTCCAGAATCTTGGCAGCCCTCTCCTTCCTGCATGTCTCAGCTGGGGACCCTCCGGTCATTGTCCTCTGAGCTCCGAAGATGGGCCCCAACCCCCTTCTAAATTCTCCTGCATCAGGGCTTCTCAGATGACCCGTGACCTCCAACCTAGTGCCTCTGATAGGTGTGTCCCCATATTCTACCTCACATATTTCCCCTCGCCCAACGTACCCCAAGTTTCTCACCCACTTTTGACATAGCTACATCCCCCAACTCCTTCCCTCCTCATTTATAGGGACCTTCAACCGCCCATGGACATCAGGACCCCTACTCATTCCTTGCATGATGAATCCTCCACCCCTAACCCGTGTACCTATAATTCTCTCCCCTCCTCTCTTTGCCTGGGTTAAGCCCCTCCTGTGAAAATTTCAGTACTTCAGTTCCTAGGTCCCAGGAGACCCTCACTCAACTCCTGGGACAGGCATCTCCCTACCTCTCTCAGTTTACCCTTTTTAACCTTCCCCTCCCCAATTTTTGGGGGCTCTCAGGGTATTCTCATCCCCCACCCCCTCTGGGATGCTCCGGTCCCTCAAGCCTTTCCAAGTTCGCCCAGGGACCCCACCTCCACCCCGGCCCTTCCTCTCTGTTCCCGGTCCTCGTGTCTCTCCCCGTGTACTCCAGGGAAAGCATCGCCCTTCTCGCAGCTCCTTCCCCTGTGTGCCTCGGGCCCCCCTGCAGCCCTTCCTCGCGTACCCTGGGGTCCCCCAGCCCCTCCCCCTAAGCCGCGCCGCGCCTCTCGGCCCGTGGCCGCTGTTTACAAGGACACGCGCTTCCTGACAGTGACGCGAGCCGCCTCCTCCCCTTCCCCACGCTCCGGGAGGGGGGCGCGGGGGCCGGCTAAGGGGACGACCAATCGAGGTGCACTTCCGCAGCTGACAAGCACGGTATAAAGGCGTGCGGCTCGAGCTGAGCGGCGGGGATCTTGAGCGCCGCCAGGCCAGCGTTGGAGGCAGCTGGGAGCGGGGGAGCAGTGGTGCAGCGACGCCGAAGAAAGCGAGCGCGCGGGAGACGGCGAAGAGGGCTCGAGGAGGCGGGCAGAGCTCCCGCGCACGGCCGCGGGCTGATCGCTCCCCGCCGGTGTCGGTCCCCAGGAACACGCGGCCAGATACCCGATCCAGCCACCGCCGCGGACAGCGCGCAGCTCGCTGCAGCGAGGCCCGGGGCGGCCCCGCAGGGAGCCCCCAGCCCGCCCGGGCCGCCCGGATGTGCACTAAAATGGAACAGCCCTTCTACCACGACGATTCATACGCGGCGGCAGGCTACGGCCGGGCTCCTGGTGGCCTCTCTCTACACGACTACAAACTCCTGAAACCCAGCCTGGCGCTCAACCTGGCCGATCCCTACCGAGGCCTTAAAGCGCCCGGGGCGCGCGGCCCCGGCCCGGAGGGCAGCGGCGGCGGCAGCTACTTTTCCGGTCAGGGCTCGGACACCGGCGCGTCGCTCAAGCTCGCCTCGTCAGAGCTGGAGCGCCTGATCGTCCCCAACAGCAACGGCGTGATCACGACGACGCCCACGCCGCCGGGACAGTACTTTTACCCCCGCGGGGGTGGCAGCGGCGGGGGGGCGGGGGGCGCAGGGGGCAGCGTCACCGAGGAGCAGGAGGGCTTCGCCGACGGCTTCGTCAAAGCCCTGGACGACCTGCACAAGATGAACCATGTGACGCCCCCCAATGTGTCCCTGGGCGCCAGCGGGGGCCCCCCGGCTGGGCCCGGGGGTGTCTACGCGGGCCCGGAGCCGCCTCCCGTTTACACCAACCTCAGCAGCTACTCCCCGGCCTCGGCGCCCTCCGGAGGTGCCGGGGCCGCTGTCGGGACCGGGAGCTCGTACCCGACGGCCACCATCAGCTACCTCCCCCACGCGCCGCCCTTCGCCGGCGGCCACCCCGCGCAGCTGGGCCTGGGTCGCGGCGCTTCCGCCTTCAAGGAGGAACCGCAGACCGTGCCGGAGGCGCGCAGCCGCGACGCCACGCCACCGGTGTCCCCAATCAATATGGAAGACCAGGAGCGCATCAAAGTGGAGCGCAAACGGCTGCGGAACCGGCTGGCGGCCACCAAGTGCCGGAAGCGGAAGCTGGAGCGCATCGCACGCCTGGAGGACAAGGTGAAGACACTCAAGGCCGAGAACGCAGGGCTGTCGAGCACCGCCGGCCTCCTCCGGGAGCAGGTGGCCCAGCTCAAACAGAAGGTCATGACCCACGTCAGCAACGGCTGCCAACTGCTTCTCTCGGTCAAGGGCCACGCCTTCTGAGGGCCCCCTGGACGGACACCCCCCAGCCTGGACGGCTGGGTGCACGCCTCCCATGGGGGTGAGGGGACAGGCGGTGGGCACTGGCCCCGGGGCCTCGGGGACTCCACCAGCCACCATCCTGGACTCCCGCCCGCCTGCCAGCGCCGCTCCTAATCCATCCACCTCGAGGTTTACAAACTCCGCTCTCCACGTTTATTATTTTTTTTTTTGTAATTTTTTTTGTGCTGGAAACAGACTCAATTCATATTGAATATAATATATTTGTGTATTTAACAGGGAGGGAAGGAGGGGGCGATCGCGGCGGAGCTGGCCCCGCCGCCCGGTACTCCAGCCCGCGGGGACACTGGGGAGGGGACCCCCGCCCCTACCCTCCCCCCACCCTCTGCACCGTACTGGGGAGAAGAAACTCGCATTCGATCTCCAAAAGAGTTTATTTTAAGATGTGTTTGTGTGTGTGTGTGCGTTTGTTGTTCTGACTTTTTATTGAATTTATTTAAGTAAAAAAAATGGTTCTTTATTAATTCTGGAGTCTTTTTTTTTTTCCCCCCAAGCCTGGTGGGCGGAGGAGGAGGGAGGAGAGGAATGGGCTGTCGCCACCCCAGTGCTGTGTGTGACTCGCGCCGCATCTGTGTCACCCTCCGTAGCTCCGTCCCCGAGTCCGGCGGCGCCAGCTCGGGCATCAGGCCCCACGGGCGGTCCCGGGTCGCGGCGATTGGCAGGTCCGGAGGCGGCCCGCGGGAGGCGCGGGGTGCGCAGGCGCGGGAGCGCGGGAAGGGTGAGGTGCGCATGCGCGGCCCCGCCTCACTGCGCGCGCCGGGGCTTTCCCCGCTGACGCAGCGGAAGCGCTGCCCTTATATGGGCCGATTCTGCCCAGTGACGCGCTGGCGGTCTCCGGGCAGATTCCGGGAATCCCCTCCCCCGCTCTGCCCGGCAGGGCCGCGGCGCCGGGAAGGGGGCCGGGATTTTCCCGGGCGGGCCGGCTACTCGGGCACGGAAAGCCCCAGGCCGGGGTCCAGCGCGTCCGCGGTGGGCGGGCCTCGCGCCTAGGTCCCGGGGATCCATGTCCCCCGGCCTCCCCCCTCGGACTGGCACCCCCACCCCCCGCCTTCGCCCTCTGACCCGACCCGGGCTGCGGCGGCCTCCGCGTCGTGGCCACCGCCCTGCCCCGCCACCCCCGCCAGGAAGGGCGGAGCCCGCCTGCCAGTTTCCCCTCCCCGGGTGTCAGGTCGGGAGCGGAGCCGCTGCCAGGTCTGGTCCTGCCGGGGCGGCTGCTCGGGCCGCCGGGTGCCGCCTCCGCCCTCGCACGCACCGGGGGCCGCCCCCGCAGCTGGGGCGGGAGGAGCAGTGGCCGCGCCCCCTGGAGGGGGGTAGTCTGGCCAGTGTCTGAGCTGGAAGCTCCCCCTAACCCCCCAGAAAGAGAGGAAAACCTAAGGCGAGAGGCCAGGCCATGGGGGCTGAGGTGGTGGTGGGAAAAGAGGCAGCTTCGTGCGTTATTTTAT
The DNA here is from genome assembly GCA_004027775.1 of Bradypus variegatus. Taxonomy (NCBI): domain Eukaryota; kingdom Metazoa; phylum Chordata; class Mammalia; order Pilosa; family Bradypodidae; genus Bradypus; species Bradypus variegatus. Next base: position 45,345 of record PVKY010000200.1, read on the forward strand.
AAAAGACTGAACACCAGGACCAGGAGACACCGCCTGGGCCGTGGCCGACAGACTATAACAAACAAGCAGACATAATTTAGTGCTAGGAAACGAACAAACAAACAGCTCAAGGTAGTCGTGTGTTGGGCCGGGGAAAGCTGGCTTTTCAGCAGATTTAGAGAAACAGACCCTGAGAAAATTCAGGGAAGAGCTTTCTCGTAGGAGGAAACGGCACGTGCAGATTTCCCGTGGCCACAAAAAGACCAGACTGTTACGGAACAGCAAGAAGCTTGGTGGTGGGGATGGCGTGAGCCACCGAACGGGGAGGGGGGGGAGCGGCGGAAGGGACCAGACGGGGCCCCGTTGGCCGTGGGGAGAAATGTAGATTACATTCCAAGGGAGATGAGTGACCCTTGGAGGGTTATTAGACTGGGTAGCAATATTAGTAATGGGTCTGTGGGTTAAACGAGCCTATCAGCCCTGTTCTGTAGGACGTCGAGGCCCAGAGTGGCAAAGCCACTTCCCTGAACACACACAGCAAACTGCACAGAAGCGTGGTCATGGAAAACACTGTCTTGCTCCTGACACCGGCCTTGTGGCGTGACCTTGATGTTCCACCCCAAGGGCAGACAGGCAGCCCCCTTCCACCTTGAGGTGAGGCAGAGGCCCCCGCAGTGGCTGTTTAGGGTTCCCCCACCCTCCACAACCAGTCTCCATCCTTTTCCCCATAAGACTTGGCTGAGCTGGTAAACCAACCTGGTTAATGCGCAGTAATCAGGGTCCCCCCCCAGGCTTCACACAGTTTGTCTCCTTGAACTTGGGCCAGTGTTCTTGACTCTCATTTTAAGGGAAACCAGGGAAGGTGAACGCTATTAAATAGCATTTGAAACCAGGCTGTTTGGTATCAAGCCATGCTCTGTCCTACCTGGCCAGGTTTCATCATGTCACACAGTCTGGGATTGCTCCCTGCAAGGGGCAAATATCACCCCCCACCCAGCCACCCCCAACCTTGGAAACCACCCTCAGGCCGTGGAGAGGTAGAGCATGAGGTACGGCTGCCACCTTGTGGCGGCAGTAAGTAACTACAGGGTTAGTTTCCCAGATGGCAGGCCTGAGAAAGCACTTGGTGGCAAGGGGAGGGGGAGGGAAGACAGACACCACCAGGACACGGCCAGGACAGACCACACCCACACAGACTCACATCTATCCCTAACACTTTATTGGTCTCCTCTAGGCCTGAGCCCGGCTGGGTGGGCATGATGGGGGTGTGAGGACTTGGCCCAGGCCTAGTCTAGGGTCCCAAACTGGGAAGCTACAAAGGGCTGTTTTCTGGGGTCAGCACAAGGGCGCTTGGGCAGCAGCATGGATGGGGGGCAGAGAGCTCAAGCTTGCCACTGCCTGTGGGCCTAGCTGTGTTTGGCAAAGTATTCCTTGCTGTCATCCACGTTGGGTTTGATTGTGTCACTGCCGGGTTTCCAGCCTGCAGGACAGACTACGGAAGACACGAGAAGGGATGTGTCAGTCTACAGCCCCCGATCCGAGGTAGGGGCAGAGTGAGGGGAGGAACAGGTACAAAGCAAAGAGTCTGAGTTGCAAAAGAAAAACCTTAAGAGCCAAGAGGTCCAGGCTCAAAAACACAGTTGCCCTCCTACCACCTGTTTATCCTCACAGACCCAGCTGCAACATCTTCTAGCTCTTTTTCCTCTTGTCCTCACTTGTTTTCTGGCCTCTTAAACCTCATGTCTTACCCTCAGTACCAGCCTTAATGGACTTGGAGAGTCTACAGCCAGGCTGTCTCCTGCACAGGAGAATCCAACTAAAATACTCTGAGCCTGCCTTGCTACCCACTTCCTCTAATACCTTCTATGGCTCCCTATTACCTCCTGGCTGCCCACCCTTACTAGACTGGAAGCTTCCTGAGCTGAATCTTCTTCCCGGGTCCTAACATGCCCCCTGCCCCCTGCTCAGGCGATGGGGCAGGCACTGAATGTTTGGAGGACCCACAGAGGGGGCTGCAAGTGTCCGCTCACCTTCGCCATGCTCATCCGTGTACTGGAAGGCCTGGACCAGCCGCAGGACCTCATCCACAGAGCGCCCCACGGGCAAGTCATTGACCGTGATCTGGCGAAGGATTCCCTTGCTATCGATGATAAAGAGGCCCCTGCAGACATCAAGGTTTGGTGGTGAGAAGGTAGGAGGTCCTGGTAACCAGGGGCCGGAAGGGGCATGGATTCCCTCCAGCCAGAGGACTGGGGATAGAAAGGGAATGGGAGGGGGTGCTCTGTGAGTACGGCTGAGGGCCTGTCAGTACCTGTAAGCGATGCCTTCGTCTTCCTTCAACACCCCATAATCGTGAGACAAGTCTTTGGTCACATCAGCCAGCAGGGGGATGTTCAGTGGGCCCAAGCCTCCCTCCTTGCGGGGGGTGTTGATCCTGGGGGTGGGGGAGACAGGGCTGGGGCCTCAGGAGGTCCCCCTAACAGCCAGATCCTTACCCTGCACGCCTGGGTGAGATAGGGGCTGGAGTGGGACAGCACTGGTGGCAGGAGATAATGGGGCCCTGGCAGCCCCACCCACCCCACCCTGAAGTGGCTGCAGGAGCTGCTCCACACAGCTGGGAAGACTAAAGCCCCCACGTGTGTATGTGCACGGGTCAGGCTCCAACAAGGGGCCTTCACATGTGCTCCTGGCCTCCAGCCAAAGGCAGACAACGGCATCTCCATCCTCCTTGGCTTCCTCAACCTGGAGTTTCCACCTTCATGTACTGGGGCAATACCTCTTCCCTCCCAAGAACCAGCGGAAATAAAGCATCTGCAACTCCTAAGCCAAGCAGCTGGTTTCCACATCCTAATTGCTGTCATCATCATTAAGGATTGGGCGTCCTCCATGGATATAATTTGCATTATTCTCAAGATGGTGAAAGGGAGGCTCAGAAGTTGAGTAATGGGGAGACCACGGAGTTTCACAGCCCAGACTCTAGGATGGGGGGGTTTACCTGCACCCCCTCTCCCCCAACCCCCCGCCCCTGCTCATACCAAGCAAGATGGGTGAACTGGGAATCCACCGAGACCCCCAGCACCTCGCAGCCCAGCTTGCGGAAGTCCCCAGCATGCTCGCTGAAAGCGATGATTTCGGTGGGGCAAACGAAGGTGAAGTCCAAGGGGTAGAAAAAGAGGACCACGTACTTCCCTGGAGAGTCGGGGCGAGAGAAGGCGTTCGGGCCCTGGACTCCTTCTGCCCGGGCCCCGCCCACACCTGGGCGCCCTCACCTTTATAGTCCGAAAGCTTCACCTCCCGGAACGCGCCGTCCACCACGGCGGTGGCGTGGAAATCAGGAGCGGGCTTCCCGATGTGCGCGTGGCCAGAGGCCATGTCTGAAAGCTGAGATCCACTCCCGCCCGGTCAGCGCCCTCCGAAGTCCCCTTTGTCCTCCTTTCCCAAGGTCACCCTGCGCGCGGGCCGCCGAACCCAGCCGGGGCAGAGCAGGCACCAGCGGCGACCCCACCCTCCCCGGCCCCCGGGGACTGCGCGGCCCTGAGGCTGCCAGAGACCCGGCCCCCTTGTCCGCAGCACGTGCGGCCTGGCCCCTGCCGCCAGGATCCAGAGCGCGATGGCGCAGCCCCACCCCCACCCAGGGCCCGGAGCCCCCGCGAGCAGGGGGCAGGGAGCCCGCGCATCCAGCCTCGGTTTCCCCCACCGGGACAAAGGCGGGGTGGGGGACAGGGGCGGAAAACAAAGGGCGGCCCCCAAGGGGATGCGGCTAGGGCCAGGGCGCCTCGCAAGGGGCTCCCTCCCCGGCCCGGCGCCCCTGGGGTGGCCGTACCTGCGTGGACACGGGCGGGACGCACGGACGGAGCAGACCCGCGGCCTCGCGATTCTCAGCGCGCAGTGCGCTCAGGGCCGCGGGGCCTTTTATGCGCGGCCGGAACCATGACGCGCGCGGGGGGTGAGGATGAGCGGAGCGGCCGCATCCACTGCGCCACCTGGGGGGTGGTTGGAGAGAACGAGCGGAGCGGCCGGGTCCACGCGCCCGCGGGCGGCGGGAGGAGACGCGCAGTCGCAGGGCCCGACCACTGCGCGGGCGCGCGGGGGGTGGCGCGGCCCCTGCACGGGGCTCCCGCGATCCCAGCACGCTGCAGGCGGTTGGAGTCCGGCATGGCCGGGAGCCTGGCGGCGCTGCAGCCGCTGACTCTGACGCTCCTGCTGCTGGCGACCCCCGCCAAGGTGTCCCCCGACTACCAGTACTTTGGCGAGCAGGGCGAAGGCGACATCTGGGAGCAGCAGCGACAGCAGCAGCTGGAGAAAGGTAACCGCAGGGCGGCCGGGGTGACGGCGCGGAAAGGTGACCCTTGCTCTCCTGCGTCCCCCAAGACTGCTGATGTCAGCCCCGTTGCTCACTGGTTGCGTCGGATTGGGCTGGTTACTTTTCTCGGAGGCTCGATTTTCCCATCTGTAAAGTGGGAAGGAGGGCGCTTTTTAAGCATCTCACAGCTGGAGAGGGGGAGTGGGCCGCCAATAAACGCAGACCTATTCCTGAACTTGTGGGTAGGTGCAAGAAGGGCGGGAAGAGAGAAAGCAGCTGGAGGTCAACTTGAGAAATCAGAGAAGGCCCCGCTGGAGAAGATAAGAGAACCAACACCCAGCCAAGGCCCAAAATGCAAAGATGCAGGGGAAAGGGTGTGCCAGGGGGAAGGGTCCACAAGTGCAAAAGCCAAAAGGCCCGAAAGGGGCCCGGAAATGGAAAGGGGCCAGGGTGTCAGGGGCCGGGAGAGGAAAAGGTGGTAGGGAACGGGTGTCAAGGCCCTGTGAGCTGGCAGTAGGGGTAACTATCTGGTGAGTCCTTAGTAAGTGGTAGCTGCTTTAAAAGGATCATAATAATTGTTTCTGTTCGATGTGCTAGAACAGTGCCAGGGGCTTTAAGTATCTTCATCATGTCATTTGATTACATCATTTAACTTGTCATCTCACAGTCTGGTGGCATGGGTGACCTCTGGACAGGTGTCTCAATGGCAAGCACTCAGGGTCTTGAATCACATTCCCAACGAGGCAGGCTGGCACAGGTGGGAAGTGACAATTTGCAGCCCCACCCCGGGCCGCTCAGTAGATGGGTGAGCTCAGAAGGGTGGTTTGCTGTCTGTAGGTCTCAGTTTCCCCACCCAGGACTAAAGGCCGTCCGTCCCTCTGCATCAGGATCACTGGGAAGATGAAGTGAGAGGACGTGATGGCAGGTCCCTGGTCAGAGGCAGAGCCCAAGGAACAGATATGAGCTGGGGTTATTTGTTAGTATTTTTATCTGACTCCCTTCCTAGAGAAGGCTAGAGGCAGGAAAGTGTCCCCCCACCTCACCCCCACCACCATACACACACCTGGGTCTTCTCGGCCCTTCCCCCCAGACTTGTTGGACTCGATCCTGAGCCCGTGGGGAAAGTGGCGCTGTGTCTGCGACCTGGGGAAGCAGGAGCGCAGCCGCGAGGTGCTGGGCACGGCGCCGGGCCTGGTGTTCATGGACCGAGAGAACCTGGTGCAGGTGCGGCCTTGCCGGCAACAGGACTGTCCATACTGTCCTCCAGAGCAGTGCCACTGGAGGCCCTGAGCCCGGGTGAGAGACGGGCGTGGAGGGGGCGGGGCCGGGGCTGTCAAATCCAGGGGTGGGGCGGGGTTGGCGATTGGGGTCTAGGATACCGATTCGGGGGTCCAGGAGGCTTAACCCGATTCAGACAGAGGGTAGTGGGCAGGGACTGTGGGGCAGGGTCCCGATTCCGAGTGAGCGGCTGAGAGAGGGAGCGTGGGGACCGCAATTCCGAAGGCCTGAGCCCAGGTAGCGGCGGGGATATTTAGTCCAGAGACGTTGTCTTCGGAGGGGCAGTGACCCAGTGATGTGGAGGGTCCCATGTTCTGGAGGCGTAGAGGTATTTGGCCTTTTAGGCTCCGACAGGGCCGGGTCCTTCATGCGTCTGCCTCAGTTTCCCCTACGTTTCCCTGTCCTCCCACTAGACCCCGCGGGCGGGGCTTCGGAGTCCCCCGGGCGCAGTTTGGAAAGCGGCCCCGCCCATCCGGTGCCTCAATCCAAGCTCTCGGCGGTCGGCTTCGGAAACTACAATTCCCAGGAAGCCACGCGGCAGCGGCTGCGGCGTCGGCGACGACTGCGCGGGCGTCAGCGGCGGCGGCGGGAGCGTCAGGGGCGGGTCCTGCGCGCCGATTGGTCGGGAGCGAAAGAAGCGCGCGGAGACCCGCGCCCGCGGCCTGTGTTCCTGCGGCTGGAGGCGGCGGCCGAAGCGGCGGCGGCATGGATCTCAGCGAGCTGGAGAGAGACAATACGGGCCGATGCCGCCTGAGCTCGCCGGTGCCCGCGGTGTGCCGCAAGGAGCCCTGCGTCCTGGGCGTGGATGAAGCGGGCCGGGGCCCAGTGCTCGGTGTGCCCCTGGGGCCACTGGGGTGGGGCAGGGGCGCGATAACGGGGTGCACGTCGCCCCGGACCCGGGAGGGGGTGTGTGATGATGGTGATGGCGGCCATGGCATTGCGCCGGTGGGTGGAAAGAGCTGTGATGGAGCAGGGATGGGTGGGTGCTTTCTTGGGTTCGAGGGTCACCCCCGCCCGGAAATCTGACATCCTTCCTCCCCAGGCCCCATGGTCTACGCCGTCTGTTATTGTCCCCTGTCTCGTCTGGCCGATTTGGAGGCCCTGAAAGTGGCAGGTAGCCTGGGGTGGGGGGAGGGGTTTCCTGGGCAGGTGGGAACTGGAGGAAGACGAGGGGGCAGGGAACTGAGAGAACCAGCCACCCCCCCTTCTCTCCAACCCTCCTCCCAGACTCAAAGACCCTGTCGGAGAGCGAGCGGGACAGGCTGTTTGCGAAAATGGAGGAGGACGGGGACTTTGTGGGCTGGGCACTGGATGTGCTGTCTCCAAACCTCATCTCTGCCAGCATGCTCGGGCGGTGAGGGGTCCCCTGGGGCGGGGCGGGATTGGAGGGACAGCCAGCGCCCTGAGGGTGGCCCGGGGGTTAATTCAGCTCTGTCCTCTACCTCAGGGTCAAGTGCAACCTGAACCTCCTGTCCCATGATACGGCCACCGGGCTTGTGCAGTACGTGCTGGACCAGGGTGTGAATGTCACTCAGGTGCATCTAACTGTTGTCCCCACCTCGGGATAAAATAGGGGCAGGAAGATGCAATGGGCAGATTTTGCATCAGATGTATTGCCAGTGCCTCCCAGATGTGTGAATGTTTGCTGCTGTTGACCCCCTACCCTGTGGGATTCTCTGAGGCCCAGCTTGGAGCACCCAGCTCCCCATCCTCCCATCGAATTTATTGTCCTACCCTAAATGCTTAGTGTCCAGAACAAATTCTACCTCTGCCCACCAGTCCTTAGCCCCTCTGTCTTAGCCCAGGGCCTCTCCACCTCCAGCCTCACTCCCCTTCAAGTCTGAGCCCCACCTGGCAGACACAGTCATGTCCTTGAAAGATAAATCTCAACATTTCCTAGTACCAGTAGAAATTTAAATCAGGAAAACTCCCAGTTGAGTGGAGAAGGTATGGATTAAGTGAGCGGAGAGAAGTACCTCGCACTGAGTGTCCTGAGGTGGAGAAAGGGCTATTTGGAGAGGGAATAATAAGGGGACGTACTTGAGGCTGGGAGGGTAGCACCAAGAGGCCTACCTGAGGGGGTGGCTGAGGCCCAGGGCACTAGAGCAGAGATTCGGGGGTTCAGAACCTAGTCAGGGGAGACAGTCAGCTGGTAAACAGATGAATAAAGGTAATTGCAGAGAACAAGAACTGCTACAGAGATGCCATTCCCCTTCACCTCCCTGACCTTATCCCTCACCATTCTGCTCCAGCCACAGCCGCCTCCTGTTCTCCAGCATACCTGATCCAGCCTCAGGGCCTTTGCACAGGCTATTTCCTCAGCCCGGAGCACTTTTTCCCAGAGCTCCAGCTGGCTCATTCCCTCACCTCCTTCAGGCCTTTATTCACATGTCACCACCAGGGAGAAGCCTTCCAGCTCTCTGCTGTCCTGTGATATTATATCCTGTTTCCTGTACCTGGCCTTCCACGAGGACAGGAATTTTTGTTTGGTGCGTTCACTACCAGGCCCCTAGAACAGCATTTGGCATGCAGCAGGTACTCAATAAATGCAGAAAGGATGGAGACAGATTATGCCATTTGATCGGGGCAACCTTCTTTGGGAAGTGACTTGGAGCTGAGAGCCCTGATAGGAAGAGACAAAAAAGGTCCAGCCCGGGGACAACCTGGGAAGAGAACATTTTGGGCAGTGGGACGAGCATGTGCAAAGGCCCTGAGGCTGGATGATTGGCACTCTTGTTTTTCTGGATGTCTGCTGAATGAACGCACACCTGTCACCATGGCAGGTGTTCGTGGACACCGTGGGGCTGCCAGAGACATACCAGGAGCGGCTACAGCAGCGCTTTCCTGGCTTGGAAGTGACGGTCAAGGCCAAGGCAGATGCCCTGTACCCCATCGTCAGCGCCGCTAGCATCTGTGCCAAGGTCAGTCTCCTGCTGGCCTGGGGCCAGCTCCCAACTCACCCCACCCCCCCTTTCCAGGCAGGGGGCAGGGAGAGGGAGGTTCCCAGTGTCCTGTCCTGCCCACAGGTGGCCCGTGACCAGGCGGTGAAGAGCTGGCAGTTTGTGGAAGATCTGCAGGACTTGGACACAGATTATGGCTCAGGCTACCCCAGTGGTGAGGAGATGGGGCTCCCGCCTGCCTCTGGAGCTGCCTCAGACAGCAACCGCGGTGATAACTCTCAGGTGGTCAGCCTGAGCACTTTCTGAGATTTTCCACGTTGTTCTGGTCACCCCACTGCACAACAGAAGAGCCCAAGGCCATGGGGACAGCCACTTGTCCATGGCACTCCTTTCCCTCTCTCTCTCTGTCCTGCTTTGTTGTCTCCAGAGCCACAGTGAGTGCCTGAGGTCTGGGGGGGGGTGCCCTTCGGTCCATTATGAAGGGGGCAGGGGTGAGGGGTGCAGACACAGACCCAGTGGCCACAGCCTGAATTCTGGCCCCACCGTGTTCTCCCCACCCTGAAGCTCAGTCTTCTCATCTTTAAAATGGAGCTGGCTGTACCTTGAGGGAGCAGATGCATGGGGGGCTGCGTTCCCAGGACCCTCAGGCTCTTTTCTGAGGCCCAGGGAAGGGGCTGGCAATTGGGTGAGATAGCCAGCCTGAGATTACAAAGGCGAGTAAATAGGCCAGATGCAAGACACACATGGCATGGGCCCACACATTTAGGGCTCACTGAGCATTAGGGCTCACTGAGCACAGCAAGCACAGGTTTGAGCCCCCAGGATTGAGCAGACCGCAAGAAAAAACAAAGACTAAAGCCCTTCTCATCCCCACTGAGTTCACGGTTACATGGGGGAAGGGGGTGTGCATCTGGCGGTCCACAAATGCCAGGAGATTTCTCAGAGGTAGTCTCCCTAAACTGCAAGGTGAGCAGCTATTGGCCAGGCAAAGAGTGGAGGGGACTTGCCTGCACAAATGTCCTCAGAAGGAGGCCCAAGACGAGGTGGCGGGCTGGAGCTGGGACAATACTGTGCAGCCAGGGGCTGTGACCGTGGCCCACTCCCCCCACCCCCAGATCCCAAGACAAAAGCGTGGTTGAAGAAGCACATGGAGCCGGTGTTCGGCTTCCCCCAGTTTGTCCGGTTCAGTTGGCGCACGGCCCAGAGCATCCTGGAGAAGGAGGCGGAAGATGTCACATGGTGGGTGCTCGGAAGGTGCTGGGTGGACAGAGGGAGGAGTCGTGGCCGGGCTGCCTCCCCCCGCCGGAAGCGGTCAGCACTGTGTACTCTTTCAAACAGGGAGGACTCCTCGATGGGAGATCAGGAGAGATCTGGGAGGATCACACCCTATTTCCTCAGTGAAGGCCCTTGTCCCCGTCTTCCCCACCGATACTTCCTCGAGCGAGGCCTGGAGTCAGCCACCACCCTCTAGGAAGGAGCCAAGCTGTCTCCCCTTTCCCCGTGTGTGTGTGTCTTCCCCCCTCCCCACCCCCAGTTTGTGATTAAAACACTTTAAGGAAAGCCAAATGTAGAGGTTGTACTTGGGACAGAGGTTGGATGGAGACAGGCTCTGTGGCTGTACCCAGATCTTGCCTTTGGGGAACTTAAACGGGATGGGCAGAATGACGGCACGAAGATGGAGGAGTGAGGTGCCCTAGGGTTCCGTCTCCCACGGAATAAAACAATCAGCAAAGAAGGCTCAGAGCTCTGGAAAACAGTTGGGCAAGCACCGAATCAAGAAAATGGTAACTTAATGCTGGTAGGAAAACCTTGTGGTGACATTGCTGGCCCTCCTTCTCCCAGCCTCTCCCTGGCTTGGTGCAGAGCCAGCCCATGCCCCCAGTTTGGGTTCCTGATACTAGTTGTGGAGGGGACACCGAGTGCATATATGTCTGTGCCCATCTGTCTGGTGGCAACACAGTCTAAATCAGGGCACTCATTGCAAGCTCTGCATGCCTGCATGTAGAAGCAACTCATGGGGCAGCTAAAACGGTGTGAGAAACAAGTCACAGCCACTTGGGACAAAAGATTACCAGGGGAAAGACTACTTCCTAGGGGAAGAGGTAATTCACAAACAGGTCCTTGTAAACAGAGGAATCTCTGAGGCCACATGTGCATGCCCAGGACAAGAGTATGCTCAGAAAAGAAAGGAAGACCCCATGCTTTCACCTCAGGCTGTTCTTGAGGCTCATTGTTAGCCTGGCTAGGCTCTGAATGATAGCACACAGGACAATCTGTAAAGGCTGGGGAAGGTGGGTGTTCTGGTTTGCTAATGCTGCCGTTTTGCAAAAACACCAAAAATGGATTGGCTTTTATAAAGGGGGTTTATTTGGTTACACAGTTACAGTCTCAAGGCCGTAAGGTGTCCAAAGCAAGGCATCAACAATTGGGTACCTTCACAGGACGATGGCCAATGGCATCCAGAAAACCTCTGTTAGCTGGGAAGGCACATGGCTGGTTCAGTGTCTGTCTCAGCTGCAGCTTCTCTCTTTGCTCCTGTGCATTCAAAGTGTCCCTCTTGGCTGTAGCACCTCCTTCTGTCTGTGAACACTTTTATGTGGCTCCAGTGGTTTAATTCAAACCCCCCTGAATGGGCAGGGTAACACCTCCATAGAAATTATTCAGTCAAAGGTCGTGCCCACAGTTGATTAAGTCAGGTGTCCATGGAAACAACCAATAGGTTCTAACCTAATCAACACTAATACATGTGCCCCAGCAAGACTGCATCAAAGATAATGGCATTTTGGGGGCCATAATACATCCAAACTGGCACAGTGGGTTTTTTTTTTTCTTCCTTTTTCTTTTCCTCTCTGTTTTTGTTAGCTCCTGGCATTCAAGGAAATCTCTGTTGTAACAACAGCTGGATACAATGTTATGAAACAAACACTTAGTAGCTGAATTCCAGGTTACATTATAATATGAAAATGTCCAGCATGCAGCAAAAGACTGTAAGGCATACAAAGAAAAGGGAAAAGCTGACCCATCCAGAGGAGTGAAGTGAAACATCAGAATCCATCAATAAAGAAGCCCAGAATCAGACATACCAAAGACCTTTTTTTAAAGTTTTATTGAGATATATTCACATGCAATACAACCCATACAAAGTATAAAATCAGTGGCTTTTAGTAAAATCATAGTGCTGTGCAGTTATCACCGCAATCAATTTTAGAACATTTTCATTATTCCAAAAAGAAAAACCCCATATCCCTTAGGAGTCACCTCACAATCCTAATATTCTTTCCCAGCCCTGCATAATCTAATTATGGCTCTATTTTATTTATATGTTTCCATTTTATATAAATGGGATCATACCATGCATAGTACTTTGTGTCTGGTTTCTTTCACTTAACATAATGTTTTTTATTAATTAGAGAAGTTGTAGGTTTACATAAAAGTCGTGTAAAAAAATACAACATTCCCATACACCCCACCATTGTTGACATTTTGCATTGTTGTGATATCTTTGTTACAACTGATGAAAGGATATTAAAATATTACTCTTAACTTTAGTGCATAGTTTACATTAGATATATTCCCCCACGTATCATCCGATTACTAGCACCTTGTAATAGTGATACACATTTGTTACAATTCATGAAAGAACATTCTTATATTTGTACTACTAACCACAATCATCACCAGACAAAGACTTAAAAAAAACAAAAGCCTGTCTTAACATAGGCTCAGAGAGCTAAAAGAAAACATGAACAAAGAACTAGAGGAAATCAGGAAAATGATATAAACAAAAAGAATTTCAATTAAAAAATCACAAGAAGGAACCAAATGGAGCTGAAAACCACAATAAAAATTCCCTAGAGGGGTTCAATAGCAGGTTGCAGCTGGCAGAAAAGAAGGAATCAGTGAATTTGGAGATAAGACAATTGAAATTAGTCTGAGGAGCAGAAAGAAAAAAGAATGAAGAAAAGTGAACAGAGCCTTGGCTTACCAATATACACATTTTGGGAGTCCCAGGAGAAGAGAGAAAGGGACAGAGAGAATATTCAAAGAAATAATGGCTGAAAACTTCCCAAATGTAACAAAAGACATGAAAACATGCATCCAGGAAGCTCAACAAACTGCAAACTGGATAAACTCAGACCCGCACTGAGACACATAACCAAACTGTCAAATGATAAGCGACAAGAATCCTGAAAGCGACAAGAGAGACACAACATGTCTTGTACGGGGGAGCCTCATAAGATTAAATGCCAGTGTCTCATCAGAAACCATGGAGGCAAGATGGCAGTGGTAGTACATATTTAAAGTCCTGAAAGGAATCCCCAACCTAGAATTCTCTATCCAGCAAAAATATCTCTCAAAAATGAGGGAGAGATTGAGACACTCCCAGATGAACAAAAGCTGAGAGTGTTTGTCACCACTAGACCAGCCCTACAAGAAACGATGAAGGAAATTCTGCAGGTTGAAAGGAAAGGACTCTAGACAGTAGATTGAAGCTTCATGAAGAAATAAAAATCTCCAGTAAAGGCAATGAGATGGGTAAATATAAATGCCAGTATGATTTTATTTTTGCTTTGTAACTCTACTTTTTATGTCTTACAGGATCTAAAAGGCAAATGCATGAAAGTAATAAATGGATGGTTTTGGGCACAGTGTGTAAGGATGTCATTTGTGAAGAGAACAAAAGTGGGGGGACAGAGGGGTATGCTACTGAAGTTATGTTGGTATCAAGCCAAATGAAATTATTATAGATTTAGGATGTCACATTTTAACCCCATGGTAAACACACACACACACACAGACAAACACACAATCTGAAAAATATGCACAGAAGGAAATAAGAAGGGATTAATGGTTTACTACAAAAGACCAACTGGCTGGTTTATTTTATTTTATTTTTTAAATGAAATGATTAAAAATTACAAAGGAGCACACGGAGAAGCGTCCCTCTCACCCTGCCCCGAGTTCACTGATGGGCTTATCAGTGCTTTCTGAGTCCTTCTAGAGATACTATGGCATGTTATAGACAAAAATGCACTTCCTATTTTGTTTTGTTTTGTTTATGTAAATGATAACAAACTATACTCTAAATCGTGCACATTGCTCTTTTCACCAAATAAATCTTGGGGATAATTCCAAATGGGTGTCTAAAGACCTTGCTCTTTCCCTTTACAGCCACAGCGTCCTCCATTGCATGGCAATCCTGTAGTTTATTTAACTCTTTTGGATAGGTGTTGGGTCGTTGCCAAGCTTGCTGTAACACGTGACTCAGCAGGGAATGTCCAGAGTGCTGTCATTTCTCCTGCACAGATTTATCAGTAGGACAAATTCCCAGAAGTGGACTTGCTTGAATCAGAGGGTCTGTTTGTAATTTGGGGAGTTGTTTCCAACTTCCTCCTCTGTGGAGGTTGTACCATATGGCACTCCCACAGTAACGTAGGGGAGTACTTGTTTCCCCCACAGCCTTTCCAAAAACAGGACAGAAATCTGGAAGTCAGGTGGCTCAACAACATCATCGAAGACCTCATTTAAAAACCATCTTCCATTTTGCCAACGTTGGTGGCTTTGTCTCTTCTGGTGACATGATGGTTGCCACAGCTCCAGACATCACATCCTGCTCTCCACGGTCCTCATTCTATCAGTGGCCTCCCTGTAACTTCTTGGTTGGGAGGAGGGTATATGCCTGCACCTGAGCCAGTCATTGGCGAGAGGAATGGAATTTCTGGAATAAATAATCAAGAATTGGCACCTGGGGGTGGTGAGTAGCCTTGGCCTCCTCTGGAAATATTTTAGAAACACAGAGTCTGGGACTCCCATATCGAACCTGCCAAAGATCCCCAGGGTCTCATTTAAAATGATGTTAATGATTCCCGAATCTTTTTACGAGGCAGGGGAGGTGGTTTTAAAAAAATTATTCAGTTGTGGTCAGTAGTCTGTGTCCAACATAACAATTCCCATTTTAACCACTTCCAAGTATACAATTCTGAGGTGTTTATTTACATTCCCAATGTTGTGCCACCATCACCACCATCCAACCCAGAATTCCACCGTCCTGCATGGTAATTCTGTGCCCAATAAGCATTCCCTTCCCTCCCCCATCCCTGGTACCCTGGTATGTCCTTTCCAGCTCAATGAATTCACACATTTTAGGTATTTCATAGAAACTAAATCATCCAGCATTTGTTCTTCCGTGTCTGGCTTATTCCACTCAATGTGAAGTCAACCCCTGCTTCTTGAGGGCTTTCAAACGATCCCTCCTGCCCTCCTCATCCTCAGTACAGCCCTGTGGGTTTTCCTTCTGGATCTCTCTCTCTCTGGCCCTCTGCCCACTCTGGGCCCTGTCTCGGCAGCGTCTCTGCTGCCTCTGGCCTCCCCTCCCCCAGTCTGTCCTCCAAGCAACCAGCAAGGGTGTGTACCTGTTAGACCTTACCTGGCTTAAACCTTCCCTTGGGCATCACCTCTTACCTGGCATTCAAGGCCAAACATCTTACCTGGCATTCAAGGCCTGCCTCCATCTCCCACACTTGGTTCCTGAATGGCCTTCAGCTACCTGCGTGGAGAGCCTTCAAAGGTTCACATCTCTCTCCTTGGAGGCTTCCTTGAATGCCTTTGTATCCTCCTCATCCAAATAACACAGTCACAACAACAATCATAAATGAGCGTGACATCTATTGATTGTTAATTATGTGCCAGGGAATTTCCCAGGATTTTTCTAAGCCCTTGGCCTGATGTTGCTCTCCTTAGGTGGTATTTGGTGTCCCCTTCCCTCGAGTATAAACTAACTGGCTTCAACAACTGAAGTTGAGTGAATAGAAAGCAACATAAGTGGCAGTGCCTGGCTTACAAGGATAGGACATCAAAGGCCAGAGAACTTCTGCCACCTGCCCTGGGCACCCAGCCCCCATGCTGTGAGAAAACCCAAGCCACATGGAGAAGCCACGTGCAGCTGTCACGGCTGACAGCTCCAGCTGAGGTTCAAGGCAACAGGTGGCATCACTGCCAGGTATGTGAGTGAGGAAAACTTCCAGGTGCCCGCAGCCCCAGCCACTTCCTGTAATTGCACAAGGGCCACCTAGCTGAACCCAGTCAAACCTGAGAACTGTGAAAGATACTGGTTGTTGTTTCACCTCACTGAGTTTGGAGTCATTTGTTACCCAGGAATGAGCAATCAGAACAACTTGCATTAACTCTTTTAAGCCTCCCCAACAGTTCTCTGAGGGGAGCAATGATTACCCCCCTGTGGTGGTTTGAGGCTGTATGTACCCCCAGAGAAACCTGCTCTTAAATCTAAGCCATTCCTGTGGGTGTGAATGCATTGCAAGTAGCAACTTTGATGAGGTGACTTCAGTTAAGGTGTGATCCAGCCCAAGCAGAATGGGTCTTAATCCTCTGGAGTCCTTTATAAGCAGAGTGAAATTCAGACGAGAGAGAGAGAAAGCCCATGGGAACAGGACACAGAATATTAACAGAACCCAGAAGAGAAGGGAGAGATCAGGAGGTGCCACCAGGTCCCTTGCCATATGACCAGCTAAGGACCAAGCATCAACAACAGCCAGCCCAGTAAAGCCAGTCTTTGGGAAGAAAGCGTCACCTCGATGACACTTTGGTTTGAACTTTTTCCAAGCCTCAAACCATGAACAAATAATTTCCCATTGTGTAACCCAACCCGTTTCACGGTATTTGCTTGGGCAGCCTAGGAAACGAAAACACACACACACATAAACGCACACACCCCTTTGCAGATAAGGAAATCAAAGCTCAGAAAAGTTGGACAACTTGCCTCAAGTTGCAGCATAAGTGGTAGAACTGGGTTGCGGACTGAGGTGGACAAACTGCCAACTCAGGATTGTAACCATCAGTTTGCAGTCCTCACATCTTGTCCCCATGCCCATAACCTCTTCTGCTTCTAATTCCAGCACCTCGCTTTCTTTGGGGGGAGACCACCCCTCTCCCATTTCAGGCCATGTAGTTCAGATGGAACTGACCCTGTGGGATGCCCCTGGCCTCAGTAATTAGTTCAGCCACAGGTTCATGACCAACCTGGATAAATGAGCTCCAGCCCTGGAACTTCCACTGGTTTTACAGAGAACTGGGCCCACTTTAACCACTGGCTTGATGCTGACCCGTCTTTGCTACTGTGAGACGATCCTTGTCCCAGGAGGCAGCCAAGAAAAAGCTATAGATTCCTAACCTCATTTAAACAACTAGATATGGCCATTCCTGAAGCCATCCTTAGGATTTTTTAAACTTTTTTTTTAATTAGTTAAAAAAGAAAAAACATGCAGAATGTATGGACTTAGGCTAATTTTAGTCACTATTTTGGCCAAAGGCCCTTTGAGCTGAGTTCTTCTCAAGCAGCAGAAGGAGGCCTGCCTGCTCCTCTTCCACTGTGGAACTTCTTTGCTTAAGCTCAGCACAGGGCCCAGGATGCAAATGCATCCATGTCTTGTTGTACTGAATGGAACTTAAAAAGATTTTGCTCCTGTGCCCTCCAAGTGCCCCCTGTCCCCCCATTTCTGACCCCTGGCATTCCCAGTTATAACCAAGGCTCCAGGGTACAAGTGATAGTCATTTACACTCGAGTATGAATCAGCCCCTAACTCTAGGACCCGAGATTAGAAGTGAGACATCTATCACTTTTCGTCAGCGGAACTTCCCACCTATTTCCACGAGAAGCAGCCAAACCAGGAGCTCTAGCTAGCGACTTTATTCTGGGCGGGGAGAGAAAAGTTTGCAAGCTTGGAGTTGTTTCTCGCGGAGGGCGAGTCTCCGGGGCCTCAGGGAGGAGGGACAGTGCTCCGGAACCGAGGAGGCGGCGAGGGAGGGCGGTGGCGCTCCGGGGAGTCTTGGGGGCGAGGTGCGCCAAGGGGCCATGTGTCCCACCGGAAGCCGGGCGCCACCTAAGGGCCGCCGCCGCCGCTGCCACTCCCACTGCTGGCCCCGTCCAGGATGGAGGGGCGAGGTCGGCGGGAGCGCCAGGAGGTGGCTTCCCGGGCCCGCCGCCCGGGTCTGGGACGCGGCAGCGCCGGGACGGAGATATTGAGGCAGTGACGGGAGCCAGGAGCTGCCACCAGAGGGACGTGGCCCAGGAAAGAGCGGCAGAGGTCCGCGCCGTCGACGAAAGTCTGGGAGAAAGGGAGGGAGTTAGGCCTGAGTGGGCGGAGTCCAGATGGCCTGGGGGCGGGGTCGGTGAGGGCGTGGCCAAGGGGCCTGGCCTAGCAGGGAGAAAGCCCAGGACTTGCCCTGGGGGAAGGGGCCAGGGCGGGGCCTTGGGGCCGACATCTCTGGCCTCAGTGTCCTCCCAGGAGGACATGGCCTTGGGCAGGGTGACTCTGGACACTCTGCGCCCTAGGGACGCTCTGGTGCATCCTGATAAGGAGGTAGGCTGCGCAAGAGGGAAGGGTGGGGGTGAGGGGAGCTTGGGAGTGCCAGTCCTGACTGGTTAGGACAGGGTCTAGAGAGGGGGAAGACTCTTCGTGCTCCCTGTCCCATGTTCACCTGCCCATAGGTTCGGCAGCCATGTTCGCAGCCCCTCCTTTCTGGGAACGGGAGCCAAGTCGGGCCGCATGTGACGTCAGCCTCGCAGGTGGCGAACCTGGGAATGGTATTTGGACACGAGAAGGTGGGAAGGTGGGTCGAGGCCCTGCAGCCGGATCTTCAAGGCTCTGCCCCACATATGCCCCGCCCTCAGGCCCAGGCCCCTCCTCTCCTGCACACCCCGCCCCTTCAGATTCCCCCTCGTGCTTTATTCTACCAGCTCCTTCGGTTCCAGTGAGCCAGTGACATTCCCCACTTTTTGACCTTCTCTTTGCAATCGAGAGGCCCCGCCCCTTAGAAATTCAGGCCCATAAAAGGCCACGCCCCCAGAAAGGCGGGCTTTAAGGATGGCCACGCCCCAATCTTAAAAGCCAGGGGCGCCCCAGGCCCCACCCCTTTCTGCTCCTCCCTAAGGCCACGCCCCTTCAAATGCTTGGCCAAACAAACTGCAGGGCCCTCCCTATGCCCCGCCCCAACGTCAGGCCCCGCCTCTCGCGGCCCCTTTTTCCTACCAGTCCTCGCAGAGCTCTGCGCAGAGTGGCTGGGCCTGGCGGACCCCCAGTAGCAGCAGGCGGAAGCGACTGCGGAGAGCATCTTGGAGATTTCCCAAGAAGGACAGGCATCTGGACGCCGGGAGAGAAAGACGGAATGGGTCAGGTTCTGGGGGGGCTTTTGACCCCTGGCGGGAGCAGCTAAGAGAAAAAATACGAGGAAATGCCGGGGGTGCTGTACTCACCCCGAGCTCGGCGGCCCACAGCGCTCTGGAGCGGTCCCGGGTCCCAGCACTTCTGGCATGTCCATCTCCAAGGGACAACAGGGTCCTGGCAAAGAGGAGGCCTGTGAGCAGGGGTCTTGGATCGTGAAGTTAGGGTGGGGAACCGGGGCCTGGGGGTCCCCTGAACAGGGGACACCCCAATCTACTTCAGTTCTTCCAAACAGAAAACTTAAATAAAGACACTTCCCTTAATTTGCAAACGCACCTCCAAGTTATAATAGCAGTAGGTAAGGTCACTGTTAACTATTTATCATGGACCTGGTATTATTAGAAATGTTTAGGTGTTTTAATCTTCACAACACCCCTGAGATGTAGGTCTGCTATCCCCCCACCCCCCTTTTTTAAATTCAGTTTTATTGAAACACTCTCACGTAACATACAATCATCCACGGTATACAGTCAGCTGGTCACAGTATGATCATATAGTTATGTGTTCATCACCACAATCTATTTCTGAACATTTTCCTTACATCAGAAAGAATCAGAATAAGAATAAAAAATAAAAATGAAAAAAAAGAACACCCAAACCATCCCCCACACCCCATCTTATTTGTCATTTAGTTTTTATACCAATTTTTCTACTCATCCATCCATACACTAGATAAAGGGGGTGTGATCTACAAGGTTT
>PVKY010000201.1:0-64700 GCA_004027775.1 Bradypus variegatus
TGTATATGTTTTACATTTCTTTTGTTAAATTTATTCCTAAGAATTTTATTCTTTTTGATGTTATTGTAAATGAAATTATTTTCTTAATTTCATTGTCTGATTGTTTGTTGCTAGGGTATAGAAATAGAATTGATTTTTGGATATTGTGTTTGTATCCTTCAACTTTGCTGATCTCGTTAATTTAATAGTTGTGTGTGTGTGTATTCCTTCTGATTTTCTCTATATAAGATCATATCATCCGTAAATAGAGATCGTTTTATTTTTTCCTTCTCAATATGGCTGCCTTTTGTTTCCTTTTCTTTCCTGTTGCGCTGGCTAGAATCTCCAGTACAGAAGTGGTGAGAGCATACATCTTGGTCTTGTTACTGATCTTATGGGGAAAGCATTCAGTCTTTCACCATTAAGCTTGAGGTTAGTGTGGGTTTTTCACAGATGTCCTTTATCAGGTTGGGGAAGTACCTTTCTATTTCTAGTCTGTTAAGTGTTTTTATCATGAAAGAGTGTTGGATTTTTCAAATGCCTTTTACTGTCTCTATTGAGAAAATGGTGTAGTTTTTGTTCTTTATTCTATTAATATGGTGCATTAGATTGATTGGTATTTTTAAAGTTGGACCAACCATGAATTATTGGAATAAATTCTCCTTGATCATGAGTATTTTCTAATTTCCCTTGTGATTTCTTCTTTGACCAGTTATTTAGTTTCCACATATTTGTGAATTTCTCAAATTTTCTTTCTGTTATTGATTTCAAATTTCATTCCAGTGAGGTCAGGGAACATACAATTTCATTTCTTTTGAATTTATTGAGACTTGTTGTATAACCTAACATATGGTCTATCCTGGAGAATGTTCCATATGCACTTGAGAAGAATGTGTATTTTGCTGTTATTGGGTGGAGTGTTTTATGTCTGTTAGGTCTAGTTGGTTTATAGTGTCATTCAAGTCTTCTACGTCCTTGTGACTATCTGCTGAGTTTTATCCATTACTGAAAATGGGGTTTTGAAGTCTCCAACTGTATTGTTGAATTTTCTATTCTATTTCTCCAACTGTATTGTTGAATTGTCTATTTTATTTCTCCAACTAGTATTGTTGAATTATCTATTCTATTTCTCCTTTTGGTTCTATCACTTTTTGCTTACATATTTTGAGGTTCTGTTGTTAGATGTGTGTGCATGTTTATATTTAAATGGCTTCTTCTGAAAATTTGTATTCGGCTTTAAAAAACAAAAACAAAAACAAAAAAACCGCACTGCCCTGGCATGCAGCACCAGGAACTCCTGACTTCTTTTCCTCCTTGTTCTGGTCAGTCTGAGTTCTAATCGTACCCTTCAGCCAAGAGACCAACCATTGTCCAAATTCAGGGGTGAGGAAAACCAGCCAAGCGTGCTCTCTGCTCAACAACCAGGGCCTTGAAAAGTGCATGCTCAGGATGCCTCGGAAGCTTCTCTTTTTGCCTTGAGCTCTCTCTGACCACGTCCCCTCACTCAGGACTGGGACTGGCTTGTAGTTTTTCCCTCTGATGAGGTGGGAGCAGGGTGATAAGGTGACTCTTTATTCCCTAGAATGACGCCATCAACCCTGAGGACTTCCCAGAATCTGTCTACAAGAGTTTCCTGATGAACCTCTGTCCTCGGCCAGAAATAGATGAGATCTTCACTTCCTAGTGAGCTTCTTGGGCTGGGCTGGGCTGGGCATGCTCCCTAGCAATTCCCTCCTCCACCTGCCCTGCTGGGTAGCATGTTGCACCGGAGAAGGGGGTTGTCTGAGCCCCCAGGCCTGGGTGATGCGGACCTGTGCTTCTCTTTTCGGTCTGCAGCCACGCCAAGGCCAAACCCTACATGACCAAGGAGCACCTGACCAAGTTCATCAACCAGAAACAGCGGGACCCACGACTGAACTCCCTACTGTTCCCACCGGCTCGGCCCGACCAGGTGCAGGGCCTCATCGACAAGTATGAGCCCAGCGGCATCAACGTGCAGAGGGGTGAGTAGGGGAACCCCTCACCTCCCTCTGTCCTGTCCTGCCCTAGCAACTGGGCTGCAGCCCTGACAGCTACCCCCTGTCCCACAGGCCAGCTGTCACCAGAGGGCATGGTCTGGTTCCTCTGTGGGCCAGAGAACAGTGTGGTGGCCCAAGACAAGCTGCTGCTCCACCATGACATGACACAGCCACTCAATCATTACTTCATCAACTCGTCACACAACACCTACCTGACAGGTGGGTCCTGGCGACCTCATCGCTGACCTCTCCTTTTAGGGGGTCTGCTCCTGTTCCCTGGATCCCCTGCATGGGGTTGCCCACCTACTGCCAACTGTGCCAACAGGACAGACCGTGATGGAGTGGGGAGGGGGCAGGGCCGGGCTGCCCGGGAGTGATGCCCTTTCCCTGTCCTTTCCCTGTCTTGTGGCACAGGTGGCCAGTTCTCAGGCCTTTCCTCGGCCGAGATGTACCGCCAAGTGCTGCTGTCTGGCTGCCGCTGTGTGGAGCTGGACTGCTGGAAGGGGAAGCCCCCGGACGAGGAGCCCATCATCACTCATGGCTTCACCATGACCACAGACATATTCTTCAAGGTGAGACTTGGGGTGTGGAAGAGCTGGAGGTGGTAGCACCAGCAAGGGCTGTGGGCCAGAAGCTTTTGTTTGGTGTGTGTGTGTGTGTGTGTGTGTGTGTGTGTTTGTGTGTGTGTGAGGCTGGAGAGGAGGAATGGCCGGAGGTCCTTGGGAACCAGTGGGGACAGGGGTCCAACATGGCATTCCGGTTATATGTGGGCATTGAAGCTGTGCAGGGAGCCTTCGGGGGTGGGGGGCCTGGAGCACTGACTGTGGAATCCCCTTTTCCCCCAGGAAGCAATTGAAGCTATTGCAGAAAGTGCCTTTAAGACCTCCCCTTATCCTGTCATCCTGTCCTTTGAAAACCACGTGGACTCGTGCGTATCCAGCCCCCAGCCTCATTCTCCACCCTGTCCCCAGCCTCATGCATGTACCCACCTTCCCCTCAACTGACCCCAGCCTCTGGCTGTCCCCTCAGCACTCTCTCAGGTCCCAAAACAATCTCTTTGGGACTCCAAGTTCTCCTGCCTGCGACCCTGCCTCCTTGACCTCCTGAGCCCCTGATCTGGGTTATTAAGGGCACAAAAGATGGATAAGAGGATGGGGGCTGAGCTGCTGAGCCCCACTCCCACTTCTGCTCCCTACAGACCCCGCCAACAGGCTAAGATGGCCGAGTACTGCCGGACCATGTTTGGGGATATGCTGCTTACAGAGCCCCTGGAAAAGTTCCCTGTAAGTGGAGGGGGCTTTTCTGTGAGGCATCTGAGCCTGCGGACTGGGGACCCAGGCCAGGTGGGGGCCAGGTTAGGGAGGCAGATGTCCCCAGAGGATACCAGGGTTACCTTTGGGAGGGTTGTAGGGCTAGGGCACTGTCACCTACGGTGTTAGGCACTGTGCTGGGTTTTGGGGTATGTCAGTGATGAGGACACATCCCTGCCCTCAGGCTGCAGACCCTCTAGCAAGGAGGCAGACAAGTAATCAGGCTGTTATAGCCTAGTGTTTGCTAGGAGAATACTTGGGGAGTCCTAACCTAGTCTTAGGGCAACAGGGAAGGCTTCCTGGAGGAACTGACATCCAAGCTGAAACCTGAGGAATAAAGTGAGTATCTAGGTGAGAATGGGGCAAGTGTCTATGCAGATGTAATACATGTGAGAGAGAACAACACTGTTTGAGGAACTGGGGTGTTTGTTCAGGTGGGAGTTAACTTATGAGTGGGGAGTGATGCAAGAAGAGGCTAGAAAAGTAGGCAGGGGAGGGGTGTGGTGTGGGGGTGGGCAGCCTGAGCATGCCTCAGTCCTAAGGAGTTTAGGCTACACCCTGATGGGGCTGACCCTCTCCCTCCCCAACAGCTGGAACCAGGCATCCCCCTGCCCAGCCCCCAGGACCTCCGGGGCAAGATCCTCATCAAGAACAAGAAGAACCAGTTTTCTGGCCCAGCGGCCCCCAGCAAGGAGACTGGTGGGGAGGCTGAGGGGGGCAGTGGCCCACCCAGTGCCCCTGTGGACGAGGAAACAGGTGAGTCAGCCTGAAGGTGGTCGGCTGGACCCAGCGGACCCAGGGAGCCAGCTTGTGCTGACCGAGCTGTGTGTGGCAGAGGGGGCTGGTGAGGAGGGGGCTGAGCTGGAAGAAGAGGAGGAGGAGGAAGAGGAGTCAGGGAGCCTGGATGAAGAAGGAATTAAGAAGATGCAGTCAGACGAGGTGCGTGTGCACAGTCCCGAGGCCCTTTGGCGGCTGCCCTCCGCTGTGGAGCCCCCGGGGCCGGGTTCCTGGGCTCTGAACCGTCCTCCCCTTCTCCACTACCCTCCGTCCTCCCCAGGGCACAGCCGGCCTGGAGGTGACAGCCTATGAGGAGATGTCCGGCCTGGTCAATTACATCCAACCCACCAAGTTCGTTTCCTTTGAGCTCTCTGCCCGTAAGTTAGCGTGGATTGGGGGTTGGGGGATCAGGCTAGATTCAGGACAAGGTTCCCAACAAGTGTGTCCTGATACCACGAGCAGCTCAGAGGGTGGGGATGAGGGAAAGAGGGGTTTCCCCTTTCCTCGGACTCGAGGCCCTGTCTATAAACACCCAGCAGAGGAGTAAGGCAAAGGGCTTGTTTAAGTGGCAGTGGGTCCCAGATTGCTGGCACTCTGCTGAAGAACTTGGCACCAAGCAGCTCTGGAGTATGTCGGTGACAGGCAGGCTGCTGATGACAGGCCATCCCAGCCGGGCTGGCCTGGGGCTCCTGCAGCCTCCCGCAGTTCTGAGGCTGAACTGTGCCCTGTGCTGGCCCGAGCCCAGAATCCCTAGCTCCAGGGAATGAGACCTCCTGGGAAGGGCTGGAAGGCGAGGAATCACACGTGCACATTTGCCCCCTTGTGCCCTTTACCTCCTGTGCACACCTGTACTCTTTACTGGGATCTGCTCTGGACATATGGACAGTGTGTCCCTCCTCCCCCATGCATGTCCCTGACATGAACCCCGCTTCCTGCCCCACTTCTGCACACTTGGACCACTAACCCTCTCAGCCCTGCACCTATAGCTCATGTCCCTCCCAGACACACCCATGGAGTGTCCTATCCTTGGTGCTTCCCTCTTGGCCCAGGTGCTCAGCATCAGCCTTACTCGCTGTGCATGTCACAGCATGTACCTGACCCCCTGGGCTCATCCTCAGCAGGCTCCCCACACCCTCTCTGCCTACCCGTGGCATGCACCCCTCATTCTCTGTGACCACAGCAGCCTGTGCTGGGGAGCAACACTGTCACCTGCCCAGATCAGCACATTCCCTCAGGGATTGGCCCCCAAACCCTCAGTGTAAGTGCTGGGTCACAGGCACCCCTATGCTGGAGAGAGCTGTCCTACAGGGGAGGGCTGGGCTGAGCGAGGGGACAGGCTGACGTGGAACCCATTTCTTTCCTTCCCTGTATAGAGAAGAATCGCAGCTATGTCATCTCCTCCTTCACTGAGCTCAAGGCTTATGATCTGCTCTCCAAAGCCTCGGTGCAGTTTGTGGAGTATCCTTGAGGCCTCGATTGCCAGGGTCCCTGTTTGGGGTGGGGGGTGAGGAAGGCCAGACGACAGAGCTCCCAGGGTGGGCTGCTGGGTCCTTCCGGTGCTGGTGGCCTTGGGCCGGGCTCCTATACCCACGCAGCTACAACAAGCGCCAGATGAGCCGCATCTACCCCAAGGGCACCCGCGTGGACTCCTCCAACTACATGCCCCAGATGTTCTGGAATGCTGGCTGCCAGATGGTTGCCCTCAACTTCCAGACAATGGGTGAGGGCCCTCCTGGGCCCCTAAGAACACTCCCCTGCCCTCCTCCCACCTTCATCCCATCTCTGGGAGTGGGGTGAGTGGGTGGGTCCTTAAAACAGACTGGGGTGTCCTGCTGTTTGTGAGTGCGAGTGGTTGGGGGAATGTGTGCATCAGCTCACACCTAGATGGCTGCACATTTATGAGTATGTACGTGAGGATGCCAAGGTGCTGGCATGGGTGCTGGCCACTTTGCCTTCTCCACCTGCCTCAGTCCCCACTATGAGCCTACAGCCAGGTCGTGGCTTTGCTCCCTGCTGACTGCAGGTTGTGGACCCCTCCTGAGAAAGGAGAACCCTTAAGGAACCATGAGAAACACCCCCAACCACACCGTTTCAAGACAAGAAAGGCTGGGAAATGTAGGAAGTGGAGACTGGGTGCAGGCCCAGGGCTGGGCCTTCTTCACCAAGTGCCCTCGTCCCCAGACCTGCCCATGCAGCAGAACATGGCCCTGTTTGAGTTCAACGGGCAGAGTGGCTACCTCCTGAAGCACGAGTTCATGCGCCGGCTGGACAAGCAGTTCAGCCCCTTCTCGGTGGACCGCATCGACGTGGTGGTCGCCACCACGCTTTCCATTACGGCAAGGCCCTGGGGCGGATAAGCGGCTGGGAGGGCTGGGGTCTCAACGAGAAGGATGCAGGAGGAGCCCACCCCTCCACCCCCAACCCCCTCCCCTGATATCCGGAAAACTTCAGCCCTAGCCACTTTCGTGCAGTAGCAAGTTGCCTTGGAAACTGCCTCCTCCTCAGCACTGGAGGCTGCTTCTTGGTCCCCATGGAAACCGAGGGGGAAGGGCTGAGGCTGGGATGGGGGAGGGGAGGAAGAGTGGTCAGAGCAGGGGGGGGCTGCAGGAGCCCCAGGCCATTGCCTAGGAGGGAGGTGGGGAGGCCTGCAGCTCTTTCCCGAATGCTGGAGTCATCCTGGACGCTAGTGCTTGGTTGTAACCCCTGAACCACACAGCCTCTTCTCGGTGGCCAGAGCTGACTGTGGCTCCTCAGGATACCCAGGGGTGGATGCTTCAGCTATAGGGAGTCGGTGGCCCCATGGACTTGGGGGAAGAGGCTTGGCCCAGGGAGCTGATGCTGGGCTCCCATGGGCACCACCCCCAGGTGATCTCGGGGCAGTTCCTCTCTGAACGCAGCGTGCGCACCTATGTGGAAGTGGAGCTTTTTGGCCTTCCTGGAGATCCTAAGAGGCGCTATCGCACCAAGCTGTCACCCAGTACCAACTCCATCAATCCTGTCTGGAAGGAGGAGCCCTTCATCTTTGAGAAGGTAGGGGGCTAGGGCAGGGCAGGTATTGGGTTCTTTGTCCCTAGGTTTCGGCTTCTACTCAGAGAAAAGAGAAAATAAAGGGAGTTCTTGATCCTTCTCCTCTTCCACTCCTCATCTGTGTCCTCCTGAATTTCAAGAGTTCAAACACCAAGTTTACAGAAGTTTACGTGGTGGGCAGGTTTGTGTGTGTGTGTGTGTGTGTGTGTGTGTGTGCACGCAAGTGTATGTGTGCGCATATGTGGGTTCATAATATGATTGATTATAGAGGCAGAAATGTGATCTCCCAGCCCAGTGCAAGGTCCCGTGGCATCATGGGGGTCTTTTGCCCCTGCTGGACAAGGTTGGCAAAACTGCCAAGAGCTGTTGGCACCAGAGTTCCCAGAGCTCTGAGCTGCATTATCTAGCTCCTCTCCTCTATGTGAGACCAGCCACAGCACAAGCTGGGAGGATGTCTACATATGTGGCCTGGAATGTGCCCTCTGCTTGTCCTCACCAAAGCTGGCAACACCTGCCATGTTCTCACACTGACCCTGAGACCTTTGGAGCCAGGGCGGGGGACAGCTGAGATCCCTCTCTCCTCCCCAGCCTCTCCTGTCCTGAACTCTCCCCAGATCATGATGCCAGAGCTGGCTTCCCTCAGGGTGGCCGTGATGGAGGAAGGCAGCAAGTTTCTCGGACACCGCATTATCCCCACAAACGCCCTGAACTCTGGTAAGCAGAGGGGGTCCTCCTTGCTATTCCTAGGGGGTCTGGGACGAAGGCCAGCATGGGAGGCTGTACAGAAGGTGAGGCAGCTTCAGGGAGGGGTTCTTGAGGCCTTGCCTAACTCTCTCAGGTTATCAGCTTCAGGAATGTCTAATTTTCTGGAACTGCTGGAGCAGTGTCCCAAGTAACTGACATTTATTGGGTATGCTAAGGGCTTATAATACAAACTCATTCAATTTTTGCCATAACCACACGAGGCCAACACTGTCAACAGATGGGGGAACAGTCTTGGAGGCCTAAAATACCCTGCCCAAGGTCACATAGCCAGGAAGATGCAGACACAGTCAGCTTCTGGCCTCTTTGACTCTAAAGCCAGAAGTCTTGAGTACTGGGCTGCTCAGTGCGAGTGCAGGGCTAGGCAGGACGGGCTCCAGCTCATCAGGCCATCCTTTCATGTCTGCCAGGATACCACCATCTGTGCTTGCATAATGAGAGTAACATGCCCCTCACCATGCCTGCACTCTTCGTCTTCCTGGAGATGAAGGACTATGTACCTGACACCTGGGCAGGTAGGAGGTCCCTAACACCCTGGGAGCCCCAGGACGGCTCCCCACTCCCTGGCCCACAGCCTCTAGTGGGGGGCAGGGCAGGGTATCCTGGTGTGGGTAAGGACAGGGAGAGGCTTCCATGTAAGTCTCCATATCAGGTCTGTGATACCCCTATGCACCCAGATCTCACCGTGGCCCTCGCCAACCCCATCAAGTTCTTCAACGCCCATGATAAGAAGTCTGTGAAGCTCAAGGAGGCCATGGGAGGTCTGCCGGAGGTCTGTGCCGTTTGGATCACTGCCAGGGGCCCACCAAATCTATGTCCTCTCTGTGGGAAGATGGGGGAGGGGGGAGCAGGGACAGAGGGCATGGCCCCGAGAGCCAGCATCCTGACCTGTTCTCCCTACACAGAAGCCCTTCTCATCCAGGAGTCCCGTTGCGGGCCAGGTCAATGGGGCATCATCCTTAAGGAGCAACGGGTCAGCAGGTATGCACCTTTGGGCCCTCCCACCCAGTGGAAAGGGCCTCGAGCTCTCTGGCTGCACCCATAGGCGCATCACAGCCTGGCAGTAGCTCTTAAAAAAAAAAAAAAAGGACTTTCCTCAGGGGCAGGATGGAGCTTAGCTGAGCCAAAGAGGCCCTAAGGCACTTGTCAGCCTATTCTGTGGCTCTTGCAGCTGCGGGGACTCGTGCCAGAGAGGAGGCCACGAAAGAACTCGCGGGTAAGGCCTGCGGAGCCCCGGGATGGGCCTGGGGAGGGTCCAGGGCTCCCGGAGTTAGGGAGCGACCGAGCGCGGGGAGGGGCTGTCCTGGACGGCAGCGCGCCTCATCCCGGCCTCCGCAGAGCCGCAGACTGCCAGCCCGGAGGAGCTGCGGGAGCTCAGAGGCGTTGTGGAGCTGCAGCGGCGGCAGGAGAAGCAGCTGCGGGAGCTGGAGCGGCGCGGCGCGAGGCGCTGGGAGGAGCTGCTGCAACGGGGCGCCGCGCAGCTGGGAGAGCTCTGGCCGCCCGGCGGGGCCGGCTGCCGGGGCCGCAAGCTCGACCCGGGCAAGGGTTCCCGCAAGAAGAGGTAAAGGCCGCAGCGGAACCCCTGCCCTCTCCAGTGCGGGCGCGGGAGGCCGAGGGCTCAGGCCTGTCCTCGCCGTAGCCTCCGCAGAGCCCTGCCCTGCGAGGAAGCCTTCGTGGCCGTGCCCGGCGAGTGTCCCGTGGGAGCGGACGCGCGTGTGCGGGAGCTGAAGGAGAGGCTGGAGGCGGAGCTGCTGCAGCAGGGCGAGGAGCTGTACGAGTGCATCCTGAAGCGCAAGGAGCAGCACGTGGCTGAGGTGCCTGGGCGGGGCCCTGAGCCGATAACGGCCCCCCCCTCCACCTACCCCCTAGGCTCCTCGCAGACACCCCAACCAACGTGGGATAGCCATCATAGGGGCGGGAACCTGCCGGAGGAAGCAGGAGGGCCCAAGGAGGATGTGCGGGGCCACACCCGCACCCTCTGCACAGCAAAGAGCTTCTCGCTAAGCCCCTCCTCCCTCTGCGCTCAGCAAATCACCAAGATGATGGAGCTGGCCCGAGAGAAACAGGCGGCAGAGATGAAGGCCCTCAAGGAGACCTCTGAGAAGTATGACTGCTTCCCTCTCACCCCTGACTTTTACCTCCCAAGGGCTCAGGCCCTCCAGAACCCCGATGCCTGATACCTGCCTTTCTGCAGTGACACCAAAGAGACGAAGAAAAAGCTGGAGGCCAAGAGGCTGGAGCGCATCCAGGCCATGATCAAGGTCACCCCAGACAAGATGGCCCAGGAGAGGTGAGCCCTGGAGGGGAGGCCCAGGACTCAAACACCAGGCCCAGTGCTGAGCAGAGCCCACCCTGGGTGGGATGGGGCCCTCCCACAGGTGGGTCCTGACTCTCTCCCAGACATGTGCCTCTGCCCTGCCTCTCACACATCGATCCCACCTCTGCCACCTGTAGTGGGAGAACTTCCTCTTTAGGCCAAACACAGATACCAACACTATTTGAGCAGAAAATCAAGCATGCAAAGAGGGAGGTGAAACCTGGGGCCGGTGAAACCTTGACAGCTTTGTTTCCCACCTTCCCACACAAGCCTGGAAGGACATTGTGTTTTAAGTGCAGAAGGGTCCCAGGGCCTCCAGTGGTCCTCCACACTCTCTTGGGGCCCCCCTGCTTACCCCCTGACTCGTTCCCACCTCTATGAGGGTTTTCCTTTTTGCCTACAACCTTAGGTGACTCAGTTTCACCCAACTCCTTTCTGCCCTTGCTGAAGCTCTGATTACCCCAACAGGTTGAAGAGGGAGATTAACAGCTCCCACATCCAGGAAGTGGTGCAGGTCATCAAGCAGGTGTGTAAGGGCTGTGTGTCCTTCCCAGAGACATGCATGCGCGCACACACACACACACACACAGACTGTCCATAGGAGGGAAGGGGTGGCCCCAGGCCCTTACTTTGCTCTTAGGAGACACACTGCCCAGAGGTGCCCAGGCCACCAGGGATGGGAAGAGGCAGTGCAGGGGAGGGGGAGCCCCTAGACCATCCTAGGATTCTGGCCTGTGTGTTGAGGTTGGGGTGGCAGAGAGGATCTCTCTCTGGCCAGCTGCCCTGAATGGAAAACATATGGGCTAGCTGGCTAGGGGAGGATGGGATTGGGTGGGTGGGTGAAGAGGTAGTGAGGGGGGCTTCCTGAGGCTCCAAGGGGTCAGAAGAGGAGGAAAGCCCTGCTGGGAATGGACCTAAATCTCTCCCCTGGGGATTATTAACAATAATAAAGACTCTGTCCTAACAGTGATGGAGCTACTGCTGAGTGCTGACTTTGTGCCAGGCACTGTGCCAGGTGATTTACATGTATTGTTTCATTTAATCCCTCACAATCCAGTGAGATGGTGAGATGGGTACTATTTTCCTCATTTTACAGATTAAACCAACAAACGACTGTTCAGCGAGGTTAAGAAATTTGTCCAAGGTCTGGTTAGCTGGGGCTGAGGCTGGGATTCCAGCGCAGGTGCCTTGGTCTTTGTGGCCCTGACTTTCTGCCTCTCACCCTCATCTAGATGGCAGAAACCCTGGAGAGGCACCAGGAAAAGCTGGAAGAGAAGCAGGCGGCCTGCCTGGAACAGATCCGGGGGATGGAAAAGCAGGTAACAGGCCTCCCAGCAGAGCTGGCCTGGCTCTGGGGTATGAAGGGGCCCTGCTGCAGGGAGCTGCCAGTCAAGGGGTCAAGGGCCCTCCCCCATTACGCTGGTTCCCATGAGGTCCCAGGGCCCTTCCAAATGAGGTAGCTCTGCATATGTATGTGCCTTGTTGGCAGCCGCGCTCCTGCCGGCTTCGCTATCCCTCGCCCCAGCCTCTTGGGTGCCCGGAACAGACTGGGCATCTCCTTGTTCCACTCTCCGGGGAGGGAGCAGTGGGCAGTGGCCCTTCCTGAGTCAGGCGGTGGTCCCTGCTGTCCCTACAGTTCCGGCAGGAGGTGCTGGCAGCATATGAGAGCAAGATGAAGGGCCTGGAGGCTGAGGTGAAGGAGTCGATGAGGACCTGCCTCAGGGCTGGCTTCCCCTCCCAGGAAGACGAAAGATCCGAAAAGCCGTGTGAGGCCTCCAGGGTGCTGTGTGAGAAGGACCCACCAGCAGCTGCTGCAGACACCCAGGAGAGCCACCTCTGATGCCAACATCCCACTGAGATATTCAGCAAGGACTTTTGGATCCTTTTCTGGGGTGTGGCTCCATCGCCCCAACAGGAAAGGCTCCCAGCACTCTGGCGCTGCAGGAAGATGGGGCACTTTGGACTCGAGAGCCAAGCTAGAAAAAGAGACAGGAACCAGGCACCCACTGGGGCCTCGAGTTCCTCCCCAAACAGACTTTCTGCTCCCCAGCCCTCCTTCCCATCTCTAAACAAGTGTCACATATTTGTTGAGGGCAAAAGAACATGGACTGGGAGGCCAGGAACCCCACTGTGCCTTTCCCGGTGGTGCAATTAGTGGTGTCCCACTCTGGTCTGGTTCCCCACCTGAGGGCTGGACCTGGCCTCTTAGCACCCTCTAGCGCTCCACTTTAGCACCTGTGGTTCAAGCAGGAACAAATCCCTAACCCTCTTGCTGCACTGGGGGTGGCTCATCAAAGCTTTTAGGCCCCATCTCAGGCCTGCCCTGAGTTGGCCTTTTGGTCAACTTCCTGAGGCAGGGCCTGGCACTACCTCCGAGCTCCCTGGGGGCTGGTGGCTTCTAGGATCCCAGGCTGAGGTCCCTCACTTCCCTCCTGCTAGTGGGGCACTGACTGAAGGCTGACATGGGAAAGCTGCCTCAGCTGTCTGGTCCTCAGGCCTCTGAGAACTGTGAGGCTGAGGCCGATGGTGGGAAAGTAGGACGGCCTCACAGGTACTGCCCTACCTGAGCCTGGCTCACCCATTCTCCTAAGCCTGGGGGGCACTTCCTAGCATGTACCCCTACTCAGGCTGCCTGACAGAGTCCGGATCGTTTTCTCTTCTGAATATGTGAGGTTTATTTATTTTTCTCTTTCCTATTTCTACTAAAGAACCCTGTCCCAATATTTTCTGCCTGTGCCTGGCTTCTGTTCTACAATTAGGAAATGGGGGGCAAGGGAGTGGAGCACCCCCAAGGTGAAGTGGGCTGGGGGAAAAAAGTAAAACCCTTGAGAGCTGAACCTGGGGTAAGGTCCCTTCCGGTGCAGTGGAATGGCGCTCTGGGCTTAAAAAGGATTCACTTCTCCTTCTTTCAGCCTCTGATGCTATAACCTCTGGAAAAAGATGTCACCTCCTCTCTCCCACCCCCCATCTGGATGTGGCCCTTCCTCATCTCTACCCTCAAGGCAGGAAGCAGAACCTAGTGCAAAGGGGGCCCCACCCCCTTAGGGATCTCAAATGGGGACAGGCACTGGCTTGGGAGAGGCGGGGTGGAGGTTGATTCTGGGAAGAGGTTGTTTTCTTATCAGTGTTATAGCAGATGCCATTAGCTATGAGCACCTGTGGCTTTGGAAAATAAACAGGAGCCCCACCCTCAGCCCTCTGGGGGCCTGACTTCTGGGATTTTACCAGTCGTGAGCTGCAGGGTGGGGCCCGGGGCTGCTCATTCGTAGGAGTAAGGCCTGTCATTGGTCAGCGTGCTCCTCTCTCCCCTCACGAACCCAGTGGGTACAGCTGGGGGTGGCGTACACATGCACCTGAGGCCGGTGCACTGTCTGTGGTCCCCCAGCAGCTGGGCACTCAGCCGCCCCACCTTTCCCACCCTCTGCGTAGAAACCTGCAGGGATGAGGATCCAAGCCTACAGGCACTTGTTGACCTGGGCAGGTGGGCATAAGCCATAGCAGAGCCAAAAGGAGCTCACTGGGCAGCCCCCTAGGTTTTGTCACCAATTGCTCAGGGGAAAGAGAGGTTGCCTTCCCCTCATGCATTGCCAGACTGGGGCAAGGTACTCCCTGGACAAATGCCATCGTGCCAGCCTGAGCTCCGGAGATGAATTAATCTCTGGCTGCAGGGGATGTGCAGAGGAAGAGGTGATGCCATCCCTGGGGGCACTGGGGCTGGTGAAGGGCACCTGGGTTCCATTCCTGCTGCATATCTCTGGGGCTGGGGCAGGGTTTCCTTTCTACTCATCATGCCTCAGTTCCATCTTTTGCACAAAGAAAAGGGTCCCTACTTTCTTTCCAATCCCATTGCTGACTCAGATGCTAGAATCCCCTGCTGACTCACCCCACCCCCACCCTCCAGCCGCTCCCTGGATCTCCCAGCCACGTGCCACCAGGCCTAACTCTGCCGAGCTGGTGCAACGTGACAGGGTGAGGAGGCTGGTGACACTTGAGGAGGGAAGAAATGGTGGTGGGGAGGCAGGTGCAGACAGACAGACGTGACAGACTGTAGACCAGAGGTGGCTCTGGAAAGAAGCCCTTTTGCCAGCCTAAGGCCTGCAGGGGAAGAGGCTCAGCAGGTGGCAGGGGAGGGAGAGTGTGGTGTGCTTTCCTGCCCCCTGCCTGCCTCGGCTCTATCTCCTGTCAGCCTTCAGCTCCCAAAGCTTCTAATTCCGGCTGTTGGTGCCTCTGTGCTCTGCAGCAAAGCCGCAGGTTTTTTTTTTTTTTTCAGCATTGCTATTTCTTTTCTGTTCAGAACATACTGAGCCCACAGGGAAGTCAGAGCAAAGGCTCTGGGGCCTGAGACCTGGTACCACACCACCATCTCATCCTGTCACAGACCTGGCCGAGTTGGGGATGCCATCTGGGGCAAATGGAATCAGCTGCTCCTTCCAAAGGGCACCCAGCTTGGCACTCTCTGCCAGGCCAGGGCAAGGCCCTGGAAGGGGATCCACCTCGGCTCCTCTTCTTCCCTGGGAATGTCTCCATCCACCCCAGGGAACAGGGATAAATAAGGCTGAGTCATCCTAGGTGGGCTCAAGGATGAGGGGGCCTGGCTCTTCAGGACCAAGGAGGTCCCAACCAACATGGGTTCAGGCTGCTTCTCTACAGCCTGATAAGAGGAGGAGGGGTGGGGATGGGGGCACAGCCTGGCTTGTCAGATTCCCCCAGCCCTGGAAACAGAGAAAGAAGAGAAGGAAGCAATTTCCCTCATGCTGCAGAAAAGAGAAATTGAGTCATAAAAGGAATAAAAGCCTTTCTTCTGCTATCGTAGTAAAGAGGGAGAACATTCCTGCTCCCTTACTGGAGGCAAAGGGTTGGTTACTGGAGAGTTTATACCCACTCCTGTGCTATGCCCCAGTGGGGGGGCTTTATGGGGAGAGGTGGACAGAGGGGAGCAGCAGGCCCCTCTGGTCCCACCAGGCTTAGCTGTCACAGGAGCCCTGAAAGAGTCTCCAAGTGGCACTCTCCCCTGGTCTGGGGATAGGACGGGGCTTTGGGGCCTGCACTCTGAGTAAGTGCAGTCCTTTCTCTGACACTCGTTTGATCCTGCATGAAGCAGGCAGGGTTGGTATTATCAGTTTCATTTTGCAGATGACACTAAGCAGACTAGCAAATGCTTTCAAGCTGGGACTTAACTTTGACGTCAAATATTGTGCCCTTTCTATGACACCATGAGAGAAAATTGGCAAAGCCCTGACCAAGGGCTTAAAAAATCCAAAAAGAAAAATAAAAGGGGGGCTTCACAGCATGTGTAGGTATACATCACATGCTCCCCACATGGCAGGAGGGAACTGGGAATCCCTGCTCCATGGCCTGGGTTCCTGAACCCATGTGGGCATCCCTGGAGCCTGGGAGCTGGAGAGAGGTGGCAGGCTTAAGCTGCAGGGCTGGGTACCCACTTGGTCACTCACCAACCTGAGTCCACTATCTTCTCAGCAGTAAATTCTCTCCTTCTCCCATACCCTTTCCCAGGTGTCTCCTGCTACAAAGTATCTTACCACTGCTCTGCCTAGGCTAAGGACATCTTCCTCTCTCCCTTAATAGGAGGGAACCCTGTAAAGCAGCCCATCAACACTTTCTTCTAAAGGGGCCCTGTTTTTCCTGCTTCCATACCTTCCCGTCCTGAATATTTCTTATCCAGATCCTGCTCAGGGTGCAGGGCCATGTATCTCCTGCACATCCTGGAAGGACCAACTCAGAAGACCTACCCTCAAAAGAGTCCAGAGCCCTCCCCTTCTCACAACTCCATCTTTTCTTTCAAGGACTGCCTTGCTTTGGTATTTAGCAGACGTATTCAGTCCCCCGGTGATAATCTCCGCTTTTTAATGTCCTGGTCTT
Organism: Bradypus variegatus; assembly: GCA_004027775.1. Lineage (NCBI taxonomy): Eukaryota > Metazoa > Chordata > Mammalia > Pilosa > Bradypodidae > Bradypus > Bradypus variegatus. Next base: position 16,071 of record PVKY010000201.1, read on the forward strand.
CCCTTCTGCTTGAAAGGGTAGGTCTCTTTCCGTCCAGAACCCAGCTTCTGCCTCTGTATTACCCACAACCAGGGACCCAGAGCCTGGCTCATGAAAAGTCTCAGTAAATTCTGAAGTTCACACCTGCTTCTTTTCTTACTTTATAAATACCCAGTCCAGCCCTCCCATGTTCACCCACCCTCATCCCAACCCCCACCCCAGGAACCTTGACTCGGCAACCCTGATTTGCACACCGCCCTCTAGGGCTCCCCACCCCCTATCACACACACACATAGAGGCGGCACCTGAGGGGTCAGTGGGGTTTCCCCCCTGTGCTATTAACTCTCTCCCTCTCCTTAGGGGTCAGCTAGTGGACGGTCACAATCAGGTGGCCTGAGGTAGGTTTTCTGCTCAAGAGAGAAAGACGGGGAACGTGGGCGTGGGGAGCCTTGCGTGTGCCCCTTGCTTTTTCCAGGATGGCAGCCGGTCCTGGAGTAACGGAGAGGCGGCTCCCGGGAGTTGCTAAGGCGCCTGCTCCGGGTCGCGGCGACAGTCGCATCTCTGCTCCTCCCGCTCCGCAGACGCTGGGAGCTGGCGTGGGGGGGCGCGTTGCCGGGTTTGGAGACTTCTGAGGTTGGAGAGCGCACCCTCCCCCTACACCCGCTCCGACTGAGCGTGTGCGGGAGGAACAATTGTGCGTGAATGCGTGATTCGCAGCACCTCGAGTGGCAGTTCCCAGCCAGACGGAGCGCGCCCCTTCTCCGCTTCGCGCGCAGCTTATGCCTCCCTCCCCAATGGCCCTCGCCCGCCTTCGCCGCCACCCTCAGCTCGCACATGGTCTCTCATGGGGTCTCATTTCCTCCCACCCTGGACCGCTGGGGACAGCTCTCGGTCTTCTCCGACGGGCCCGAGGTCCCGCCAGTTTCCAAGGAGCCGAGGGCACAGACTCGGTTGGGGGCGGAGGGCGGGGAGAAGACTGCGACTTTGGGATTGGCCCGGTGGGGTGCATGTGGCCCCCGGCGAGCAGCCCCCGCCTCCGCCCCGCAACCGCCGTCGCAGCCCCTGGGGAGCGCGGGGGAGGAGCCGCTCCCCGACTCCGTGGCCCGTGCAGAGGTGGGGGTCAGAGGCAGTCTCCCGCGCCCGGTTCATCTCTGCCTTGACGGCTCAGCCCGCTTCTAGGATAGCTATTGCCATGGAGACCCCCGAGGCTATAAAGCCAGGTATCCAGGCGGGCGGCGGCTCCCGCGCCACTGAGCCCCCCAAGTAAGGAGCAAGCGCCCCGGTGCGGCCCGGCCCCCGCGAGAAGGGAGGAGGCGGAGGAGCGGCGCCAGCAGCTTGAGGAGCGGCGCGCCCCGCCAGGGCTGGAGGCAGGCGCGTTCGGCGGGCGCCACCGTCTCAGCAGGGGAGTGGGGGCTGCCCCGAGTGCGGGTGAGTGGCGCGGCTCTAGGCCACTAGGGACTCAGGGGCACTGGACACGGGGATAACAGCGGGAGACTCAGGAGAGGACAGAGCTTCGACCTCCGTCGTCTTGTGGCGGGCCAGGCGGAGCTGGGAGTAGCGAGCAAGCAACACCTCCAGGCGGGAAGCCCAGGGAAGGAGCAGCGAGACGCCGGGCGCGCGGCCAGGAGGAGCGAGGCCGCCGGAGCCGCGGGGACAACCCAAGTGGGGCCTCAGGACCCTCGGCTGCCGCCGCCCACGCGCAGAGGGAGCAGTACCAGAGCGCAGGCGGAGGCCGGAGCCCCGCGGGGCACAGGAACAAGGGCGCCCCCGTGCGGAGCTGCCGGGCCGCCCGGTCGCTGCAAGGGCCATGCTCAAGCCCAAGGACCTGTGTCCCCGAGCGGGCACGCGCACCTTCCTGGAGGCCATGCAGGCGGGCAAAGTGCACTTGGCCCGCTTTGTGCTGGATGCCCTGGATCGCAGCATCATTGACTGCCGCGCTGAGCAGGGCCGCACACCGCTCATGGTGGCCGTGGGGCTGCCGGACCCCGCGCTGCGAGCGCGCTTCGTGAGGCTGCTGCTCGAGCAGGGTGCGGCGGTGAACCTGCGGGACGAGCGCGGCCGCACGGCGCTCAGCCTGGCGTGCGAGCGCGGCCACCTGGACGCCGTGCAGCTGCTGGTGCAGTTCAGCGGCGACCCCGAGGCGGCCGACGCGGCGGGTAACAGCCCCGTGATGTGGGCGGCGGCGTGCGGCCACGGGGCGGTGCTCGAGTTCCTGGTGCGCTCTTTCCGCCGCCTCGGCCTGCGTCTTGACCGCACCAACCGTGCGGGCCTCACCGCGCTGCAGCTTGCCGCCGCCCGCGGCCACGGGACCTGCGTACAGGCCCTCACCGGGCCCTGGGGCCGAGCCGCAGCCGCCGCCGCGGCTCGGGGCTCCAGCTCCGACAGTCCCCCGGGCCGCCCGGCTCCCGCGCCCAGCCCCGAGCGCCGACGACCCAGCCCCCGCCGCCTTCCGCGGCCTCTCCTGGCGCGCTTTGCGCGAGCGGCTGGCGGTCATGGTGGCCACGGCGGCCACGGGGGTCACGGCGGTCACAGCGGCGAGGCAGGCCCAGGGGGCAAGGGCTCGGGCCGTCATCGGGCTCAGGGCAGCGAGCGGCCCGAGCTGGGCCGGAGTATGAGCCTGGCGCTGGGTGCCGTGACCGAGGAGGAGGCGGCCCGCCTGCGAGCGGGGGCCCTCATGGCCCTACCACACTCGCCTCAGTCTTCGGGGACTGGGCGGTGGCGCTCGCAAGAGGTGTTGGAGGGAGCGCCTCCGACCTTAGTACAAGCCCCCATGGGCCTTAGTCCCCACCCAGAGGGCGGCCCCGGCTCTGGCCGACTCGGTTTGCGACGACGCTCCACAGCCCCAGACATCCCTAGCCTGGTGGGGGATGCACTGGGGTCCGAGAGCGGTCCGGAGCCTGAGGCCAATGCTCTGCCTCTCTCGGTGCCTGGGCCACAGCCTTGGCAGGCTGGCACGGAGGCCGTGGTGCTGCACGCTCAGCAGTAAACCGCGCTGAAGCCCGAGTCTTGAGCCCCGCTTTGCCTCTCCTCCCTTTTTCATCTCTCCACCTCCAGTCCACTGAGATTTCTCCCTTTTGTCCAGGTCCCTCACTTCCCGGCAGCTTCCTGATCGTACTCCAGAACTTTCCCGCGCTGCCACAGTGACTGCATCACCGCTGTCTCTGAGAGCGACCATCTCATTTCTTTATTAGTGTTGGTTGGGGTTCCCTGCTTAGGTGTCCTCCCTTCCCTATGGCCTGCCTTTCCTGTCCTTGGAAGGCAAAGGACAGAAAAGCAGTTTCCATAGCTAGTCTTCCAGCCAGGAAGATGGGCTGCTCTCCTCTAGCCCTAAGGCTGTCCTTGGCTGCCTCTGGACCTGGGGCTACCTGGGTTCCCCAACATCCTGGCAGCCAGGCAGGCAGAAATGTTAGTTTTGTGGAACAAATGTGGGCCTCCCCAGGGAACATCACTGTCTGTCTAGAGATGTGCTGACAATAATGCCACTGAATCTCCCTTCCCTTGAAGTGTTAGAGAAGTAGCACAGAGAGGGGCCCCAGAGCCTTTCTGGTAAGGAAGGAATCTGGAGCTTAAGTTTTTCTGGAGGAGAAACACTCCTGTCTTGAGACAATGAAAGCAGATTTGGGGTCAGTGGAACCCTTGGTTTTGAATGCCAGTTGTCCCTTTAGCCAGCTTCTGGATGATTGTAGCTCTGTCTGCTTCTGCCCCAGGCAGACCCAGCATTCATCTTCTTCATTGACTCATGTGGGACCACAAGCTGTAAGTCATCCCTCCACTCTAACCCCTAGCTCAATTCCCGGCCCCTGCCCCAGCCCTCTCCTCAGCTAGGCAGGATTTAAGGTCCATCTTTGAGGTTTAGTACTCAAGGCCTCAGCAGCCACAGGCCCTATCCGCCCGTGGCCTGGCCTTATTTCTGCTCACTCTCAGAAACCGAAAGGACTTAGCGCTTCGCCTGCCCGCCCCCACCGCCTCCCAGCTCCCATGCCCTGCATGTGGGTGCTCCCGCAGGGTGGAACGGTTGCGAAGGCTTTGCTTAATTGTATTTCTTCCAATCCCCAAAGAAGTCGTGTTTTGAGCCTTTGTATATGAAGCAAAAAGCAGCGGGTCTGATCCCAGGCTTAAGAATCTGACAATGTCTTTAAATAGAAGCTCCGCGAGGGGGATAATTGACTGAAGTGTTTGCTGCGTTAAACGGCGGCGCGCGGGAGGCGGGAGCCCACACGAGCCGCAGGTCTGGGTTTAAATTACATCAAACTCCGGCGAGAGCTGGAAGGGGCCTGTTAAAGGGCTCCTGCTTCTCGCTGGGCCGGGAATGGAGGGTTGGGCGGTTGATGGATGCTTGAGGTCGAGACCAGGGGCCCCTGCCTTTGCCTCGCCGCGTGGGTCGCAGGCCCGGCCCAGCTTCATTGCTGGGCAGATTAATGAGTCAGAGGCAACCGCGGAGAAGTGGTTAGAGGCCCTTTCTCGGCCTCGGCCTTGGTCCTCTTCCTCCCCTCCCCGCCGGACTTCACTTTGTGCCTGCCTGGCGAGGGAGGTTAGGAGTGGACCGGGCGCTAACGGGCGCTAGGACCCAGCGGAAGCGCTTGCACACGTGTTTGTATGCCCAGCCCGCGGGGTGGCAGCGGGTGGGGTCTCTTTTTGTGAACCCCAAAGGTTGAGCTTGCAGCCCCTCACATGCTTGCGGTGCGATCTGTTCGTTTTTGCAGAACGCAAGGTTTCTGGCCTGTAACTCCGAGGAAATTGCTCAGAGTGGGAATGACCCAAGCTGAGAAATTGGGCCTGAGGGTGGAGGGTGGGAGGCCGGGAGTAGCCCTTGGGCGGGTGTCACACCTCTCCGAGAGTGGGCCAGGCCACACGGACATGCGCGCTGTACGGGATCTCTGGTGCCCCCTGGTGGTAACGCTGTGCTTTCACCTCTGCGCCCTGGTTCTGAGTTGGGAATCGCCTCTGTGTACTTCTCCCTCCGTATTTATTCACGGAGCCCTCTTCCTTTTGTAGAATATTAAATCCGAATACTTGAATTCATTTAACAGCAGTGAAGTGAGGAACAATGAATCTCGCATTCCAAGTAGCAGGCGCCAGACCCTTCACCAAGGATCCCAAGATCTTCCAAGTTCCGGCTCTGCAGTTCAGAGAGCCCCTGCCTTCTTATGGAAAACTGGAGCTGCCAACCCCTCGCTTATGACTTCTGAACCTCGGGACTTGCTGATCATGTACTGTTTTCGTCTGATGATACTAGCTTTCGTTTCTGAGGTGTTTCATCGTTTCCCCACCCCCTTCTCCCAAAACATCTGCCTTTCTTCAGTGCCACTGTTATTAGGTGGGTGGGTGGGAGCGTGAACAACGGGAAGTGCCTGAAAAGTCAGAGGGAGTGGGTCTAGAGTGTGGTGGGGAATAATTGGATACCCCAAGTGCAAACTGCTTTTTTCTGTTCCTTGCTTGCTCACTTATTCCCTTTTCAACTGTGTTTAATTTTCATGGAGTTTCAAATTGTGTAAGAATACAAGTATTTTAGCTTCTTAAGAAACACCACGAGGTCTGGGTTGCACATTGTGTGGTGGGTGCTGTCATCTTTCCAGTGTTGTTGACATGTGGCTTTCTGACTGAAAGTCACCTTGGCTCCCCTTTATTGGGTGAACAATCATGAGGACTCCTCTTAGTGGAGTTGTCAAGAGCTTGGTGGTTGAAAGTAATGTTTCTTAAAACCCGCAGCAGATCTTTCCTGTCTGAGCTGAACTGTGTGTTCGACTGATTTGCTGATCTAGATTTCTTACCAAGCTCTGCTCTGGGCAGAACTTGTAAATTTCACCCCTACTTCCCTCTCCTGAATTTCCTCTTTGTGGATCCAAGGGCATTGAGTCTGGGCTCCTCCCTCTTTAGGAGAGACTTTTCTAAACATTTTGCTTTTCCAACTCTTCCTGCTTTTGTGCTTGTGAAGAGTCAAGTTCTGAGATCAAGTTCACAAGTGGTCTGCTTGCGACACTCAATGATGTACGCACACCCTTTTAGAATGACACTGTTTGGTGGAAGGACTGTTAGAACAAGAGAACAGTTAATAAATCCGGTATTATTCAGGTGAGACAACTGGTCTCTCTTTGCCTTACCAACCACTCCTGACACTTGGCTACCTTTGGAGAGCTGGAAGGCTGCCTTGCTTCCTGTAGAGGCCCCTGCCCTTCCTGCTGTGGCTGTTTCCTGAAGCTAAGTCACAGGTGCTGCTTCCCACTGAGCTGCTGGGACTGCGGAGCTGTCTATGTGGGGCTGCTGTGCTGCGCAGGTCTGAAGGGCTCCTTGCTCCTGGCTGAGATGTTTCAGCGCACACTGGGTTGGGAGGTGGGAGATCTCAGGGCAGGGAGTCATGGAATCCATGCCAGAACTAGAAATTTAAAGATATTTTCACCCACCTCCCTCTACCCCCAGGACTAGAACCCAGTTTCTTGTTTTCTAGTCGCTGCACTGTTCTTTCACAATTCTAGGCTGTCATCCTCAGTTCTGAGAACTGAAACAGAAACTTTTCTCCTTGGAAGCCACCTCAGGCCACTGCCTATGGACAGCTTGAGGAGGGCGGCCACTGGCTTTCCAGGGAGTGAGGAGCAAGTGGGGGAAGGGAGAGGCTGGTGGAGAAAGTGGTCGTCAGCCACTGCGATGACCCCCAGAGCCTCCCTGTGGCCCTGGCAAGTGCAGCACAGGTCCCAGGCTTTTCTGACCACTGTCTTCTTCCCCTGGGAAGTAGTCCTATTTCTCATCTTCTTCAGTCCCAAGAGCCTTTTCACTTCCTGTTTCCCTCCTCTCCCCCTAATTTTGGACCTCCCCCCCGGAAGTTGGGTTTTCTGTAGGCCACAGTGACCTTGGGGAGCTCATGTGGGAGAGGGGGAAGGGCCACACTCCGCACCCACTGCAGGGCACCCAGCTCCACGGCAGCCTGGCTTCACTACCAGAGACAACAGGAAGCCCAGAAGTTTTCAAACACCCAGTTTAATTTAAAACAGGCACAAGTGCAAACAATTCACAAATTTCTAGGGAAGATGCATTTGTTTTTAAAACTCTGACCCTTAAAAAAAGTCCTTGAAATTTTTTTTTTTTTTTTTTGCCCCATAGCAGGCCACTAGGGAGCAGAGGAATCTAAAAATATTATCTAGCTAGGGTCCAGACTCCTGAAGTTCTTCCCTGGAATTCCCTGTCTCACAGCAGCTCTGAAGTGGGGAAGGAAGGGAGACAAGGGGACAGGTGTCTGAGGAGGCAGCTAGGGGCAGACAGCTTGCACAATTGGGGTGCCCATTCTTTTGACAGGATGGGACCCCAGAAGCTGGTTCACCCTCTCCCCTACCCCCCCCCCTCCCCCAGCCAGGATTCTGAAGAGAAGAATGGTTCCCTGATGAGCTGGTTATAGAGATGAAGTTCACAGGTAAACTTCCTTACCATTCCTGTCTCTGGCTCTCAGACTCCATAGTGTAGGAGAAACTCAGAAATGATGCTGGTAGCCACTCCTGAGCTCCCAGGATGTGCTAGACTTAACATGGACCTCTTCACTGGTCAGGTAGTAACAGGGGACATAAAGTGGGGGAAGGCAGGCCAAGAAAGCAGGTCCCTTCAGAGCAGAACTTAGCAAGAGAGAAGATGGGGCAGCCTTACTGAAGCTGCCTGTGGGTGACCTGAAGGGACCCTGCTGCTGCAGTGACCTTCTTCCCCTTAAACACACACTTACATACTTACACACACACACACACACACACACACACACACACGATGTTTCCTCCATCCTGTAAAGCGAGACCACCTTTACCACCAACCCCATTCTTTCTCTTTCCCCAGAAAATGCCTCCTAGGAACAGGCTGTTCACAGTTCTGAGCAGGCTGCATAAGGAGGGTGGATGTCAGTGCAGATGGGCCAGGAAATGAATTCAGGTGAGACTGGGCCTTCAGGAAGTCAGACACAAGGGAGGGAGAGGGATTCGGGCAATAAGCAAAAAAACCTTCCCTATGTCCCTCTCAAGAGACCCCAAAGTTTGGCACTGGAGCCGAGAACAGACTGAAGACAAGGCAGTCTGCCTGCCTGGGTGGCCTGGGATGCTAGGGTACAGCTACCTTTAAAAAACAACAGCAGCTCTTTCTGCTGCTTGGGCCTCAGTGGCTGAGAGTGCTGGTTGCCACATTTCTTAGAAATATCCCTGTGCAAATAACAAGGGGTCTTCCTGAAGGAGGGGTCTCCATCATCCCAAAGGCAACAGGGGCCTCTCTTGGGAGGGAGAGAGGCTGAGGGGGCAGGTCCGGCCTGGCCCAGAGGACTGAGGGGCAGGAGGGTGGTGTGGGGCTTCACATTCAATCTTTGGAGAGAATACTGAGTGGATGAGGCAGGCGGGCCTTGCCGGCGGGCTGGCTACCCAGTGTCCCCTGCCTGTGGCAGGCACACCCTGGGGGTGGGCTCAGCAGGTGGAGGTCTGCTTGCGGTAGAGCTGGATTAGGGGCACCAGGCACTCAGGCAGCCCCGTCTGCAGCAGGAAGGGGTGGTCCAGGAGCTCCTGGGCTGTGGCTCTCTCCTGAGGGTCCCGCACCAGCATCCGCTCCAAGAAGTCTCGCAGCACTGGGGACACCTGTGGAGGCAGCGAGAGGAAGCCATAGCTGTTAGCTTTTATGTTGGCTGGGGTGACCTGAAGACTTGGTCCCGCTATTGTTTGCAAGTCTTTAGTTCTCTGGTTTCTTATTTCCTGGCTCCTCCCAGGATCTGTGCTTTTTGGATTAACAGGGAGGTAAAAAAAGGAAAGCATCATTCCAGGAAAGGTGTCCAGTCTGCCTCTAGGGGGAGTTGCTGAGCAGGGGAATTAAGATGCCTAGAGCTCTGGAGACCTGGGCTTCAAATCCAGTCCACGCCCACCCCTGCTTCTCAAGCCTCTCAGCATTCAGGCTCTGCGGGCCCGTGGAAGGGGGCATGGATTGCCATCAGGTGATCCAGTCCTGGGTCTCTCTCTGATCTTGGACACGTCGCAGTGTTCTCTAGGCCTCAATTTTCTCATCTGCAAAATGGGCTAATGATAAAGTGCTTGCCCTGTCTGCCACATAGGGCTTTTGTGAGGATAAAAAAAGAGATCAGGAATGAGGAGGTGCTTTGAAAAATAGAAAAGAACCAGGTGGAACATGAAAAGGGAGATTTCTTTGTTGCTCTTATCTTTAGCATCTAAGGCAAGGGTTTATCTTGGTTCATTTTGAGCCAATATCTTGGGATGAGGCTGAGTCTTGGGCTGCCATGGAAGGCAACTGGGGAATTAGCCAACTGGAAATTTCCCCATCTGTTAATCTTGGGGTCAGCAGCGCAGGCTCCAAGGGCCTTGGTGCTTCCTGTTTCAGGAGGTTGCTGTTGAGTGACTAGGACCCAACTCCTGGGACATTTTTCACTCTGGGCACCAGATGGCAGTGCTATTTTGCAGCCCTTCCCCCTCCCCGTGCTGACCTGTCTGCCAGCAGGGGGCGCCCATGGTCCACAGGTAAGGTCTGTGGGTTTGGGGTAGATTTGGCAAAGGATTTTTACACGTGGTGTGTGTGTGTGTGTGTGTGTGTGTGTGTACACATATATAGTTTTAAGGGGAAATTGAGGCTTGGATGTGGTCACAATGTGCAGTGATGGAGGACAAACTGCATTCACTGTGATAGACAAAACACTATGCCACAGTACGAATCTCCTGGCAAATGCGGTAGGGTGGTTTGTATTCAATTAGGTTTCTTTAGATTCCTCCCCAGGACATCAGGGATCCCTGGTACCCTTGCTTTCCCTTCTGATTGGTATCTCTGGGCTCCTTTGTGGGTCTCAGGCTCCTGTCGATTGCCAGCTGAGGAGAGTCTGCTGCAGAGTGTAGCCACAGGTGGGAAACTTGTTGGAATGAACATGGGTGTGTGTGCGGTACATGTGCTGCCACTGCCAGCGACAGGTTTTGAGTGGAGAAAGAGGAGCATTTTCCAGGAGCCCAGTCCCCCCTGCTCTGTGGAAGGGAGAGGCTGAGGCCCTGGAGCCCAGGCTCCTGCCCTCCAAGCCTCAGGAAGCATAGGATCTGTGGGGATCACACCTTATGCACCGACTGACCTTGTGAGAGTTTTTCAGCTTGGGTGGGGGGCTGTCCCGGAGCCTCTTCATGGCTTGCACCGGGGAGTCGCTGAAGTAGGGCGGCTCCCCATCCACCATCTCGATCACCATGATGCCCAGAGACCAGATATCCACCTGCAGGAGGAGAATGTCCCTGACCCCACTGGCTGGAGGGAGGCCACTTGGTAGCAGCGTGCTGGAGGGAGCAGGGCCCAGCTCTCCTTGGTCAGTCCATCTCCTTTCTCTTCTGTGGCCAGTTACTTCCTGCCTGAGTGACCACTGACTATCAGCCACTCTCTGTAGAAAGGCCTGGCCATGCCCCTACTCTGTCCTTGAGCTAGGGGGAGCACTTTTGAGACCTGCTCTTGGCAGCAAAATCACAGGTGAGAGCAGCCCTATCCAAGAGGGGACAGGGGGCAGTGGGATAGGGTATTAAACAAGTGGGGAGCTGAAAACCAGGGCTGTTTTTGGTGGGGTGCTCTGGAAGGGGCCACAGAGGAAGAGCTGTGGGTTCCTAAGCCCATTCAGGCTGAGGGATAGGGGAAACGGTTACCTCAGTTGCATATAGCGACCTGGAGATCACTTCAGGAGCCATCCAGTAGGGGGTTCCCACCAAGGACTTCCTCTTAGGAACATCTTTGCTGATCTGAGCACAGAATCCGAAGTCTGAGAGCTTCACCTGGAGGTTGAGGTGAGAGGGAGAAAGGAGGGTGTGTTGAACCAGGAGGAGCATGTGCTGCTGGGAGCAGGGAAGTAGGGGACAAGTGTGCCAGGGGTGGGGAGGGGTCTACCCTGCCATCGAGGCTCAGCAGGATGGAGTCACTCTTGATGTCCCGATGGATGACTCCCTGGGCATGCAGGTAAGCCAGGGCCTGCAGCACAGCCTCACACACGGTGGCAATCTGCTCCTCATTCAGCCTGGAGGATGAAGGCAGGGCCATGGGCAGAAGAGAATGTTAGCTTCGGCAGGGCTACAGGGCAGCTGGGCTGGGCAGAATATGGGTTCATGGTGCCGGACCTCACGGCCCCTGGGTAGCGTGCTCAGCAGCCCAGTCAGGCCAGAGCCCTGGTGGAGACCACCCTTCTCTCCCTGACTCCCCTGAGACCTCAAGGTCTCAGTTGCCCCAAACAGGCAGTGGGGCTCGGGACCATCTGACAGGCTTGGTATCCCTGCCAGGGCAATGGTGGGGGCAGCCGGGACTCGGGGCCCAGCCCTCCCAGCTGCTCACCTGACTTGGGAGACAATGTCTGTGAGGGCTCCGCCTTGCAGGAACTCCATAAGCACCCACAGCTCCTCGCCCACCAGGTAGCTCTTGTACATCTCCACCACGTTGAGGTGCTGGTAGTCCCGCATGATCACTACCTGGGGGGCAGGGGGGTATGCCTGGGGTGGGCCGTGTCCAGAAGTCCTGACCACCCCACCACCCCTACTCCCAGATGGCTGGCCTGGTTCCGTGCTCCCTGCCCACCCCAAACGCCCCATTCCACCCACATCTCACCCTCTCCACCCACCTCATTAAAGAGCAGCTCCCGGCGCTGCTGCTTCCGGAGGTCCATCATCTTGACGGCCACCTGGCGGCCCGAGTGCTTCTCACGGGCCAGGCAGACAATGCCCGTGGAGCCCTCGCCGATCTTCACGTAGCTGTCCAGCAGCAGCCGGGGGTCGCCCTGGTCCACCACCATCCTGAGCGCCGCCTTGAACTGTTCGTGGGTCACGATGCCCGCGTCCTCGCCAGCCAGGGCACCCTTGGCCACCGCGGGGTCCTGGGGCAGGTACAGGTTGCTGCTGCTGATCTGGGCGTGCCGGGTGCGGGGGGAGCCTGCCGGGGAAGACCGGCCTGGGGGCGGGCCCACGGCGGGGGCTGTGCGGGGGGATTTCTGGGGGCTGCTGGTATCCAAGGTGGCCAGAGGGCCGAAAGTCCCCATGGACTGGTCCGCGGGCAAGGACTGGGCCTTGGCCACCAGCTTGTGGGGGGAGTCTTTCTGCAGTGGTCTGAATGAGGAGTTGAGCTGCAGGGAGAAAGAAGGCAATGGGAAGGGGGTTGGCTGTGGAAGTGTTTGGAGCCACCTGCCCAGGGGTGACCTCAGATGACAGCATCTGGTGGGGTCAGACCAAACTGGGGAGATGCTGTGAGCAAAGATTGCCAAAGAGAGCTGAAGGCAAACCATAGTCCTGCTCAGAAACCAGCTCCCCATGCTCCAAGATAAGCAGGCCAAACAAGAGCGCTTTATATCCACCCTGCTGCTCCCAGGGAGACAAAGAAAGCCGAGTCCCTATAGTGTCCTCACACCGGGTGTTTCTTCCTTGGTAATTGGCAGCCAGACCCCAGGGAGGCCGCCATGAGGCAGCGTCTTCCCTCTGAGCTTCGGGGCTGCACAGGGAATCTGGGTCAGTGTCTACACTCCGGCAGCTCGCCCACCCCACCCAGCCCAAGGCAGCCAAGGGCATGTGGAAGGGGCCCTGGGCAGTGGGATGGGGGAGCTGGGGGGTAGCTGTACCAAAGCTGGGGTCTGAGAGCAGGGAGCCAGTGCTGCGTGTCTGGGCTGTGAGGGTATGTCCCCAGCAGAGTACCACAGAGGCATGTTCCCATCCAGGGGTTTGTAGGGGTCTGGCATCAGGAGGGGAGGTCCAGCCAAACCCAAGTCTTGGGGCCAGAAGTGGGGAGGGTGGGGTCCCAGCACACATCAGAGCCCAGGACCCCCATGAGCCCTACTTAGGCCCAGCCCTGGAAGCCTCCCCAGCCCTCCTGCTACCCTGGCAGGAAAGGATCCCATCTTCAGTTCTCCCCAAGGTGTTGCTGATGTACAACATCACCCCTCCTGGGGATTATATGTTTTTAAGGGGGTACTTGGAGGGAGCCCTACACAACCTCATGGATGACACTACAAGGGCAGGACATCAGGGGCTGCAGAAGGAGAGACCTTCTCAGAACTTCTCCAGAATCTGCCCACAGGCAGTGGTCTAGGTGCCCCGTGGGAGCTGGTCCTGATGCCCAGAGCTGAACCTATGTGCAGGAAATCTCAGGTAGTCCTCTTGGTTTGGGCTGCTTGCTCAGGGACCCCGAGTCTGGTCCTTGGGCCCTCCAGGCTCAGCCAGAGCCTTTTGATCTCTTCAACGCTCCCTCAAGTCTTCAGGGCTCCCAACCCCTGTCCCTGGTCCTGGCCTCTCCTGGGGTCGAGGCTGTGGAGGTGCCCCGGCCCGCAGAGAGCCAGGACAGGCAGGCTGTGCCGGACTCAGGCTCCACCTTTGCAGGAAAGGAGGCAGGCAAGCCTCCAGGACTGCTGCCACTCTAATCCATCCCTGGTGGGCAGATGTAGATGGTAAACAGATTCTCCCATGTCTTCACCAGCACCACACCCTCATCTTTTCCTTTTCTGTGCAGTAGGTCAGGACCTGGATTCCAGTTCTGCTTCTGCTCTGATCTGTGATGAACCTGAGACAAGTTGCCCTCTCAGAGCCTCAGTCTCCTCTGCAAAATGAGGGGTTTGTGTGCAAGATGAGCTTGGGAGCTGGATAAAATGCAATATCCTGGGCTCCAGGGACTGGTTTGGTAGGTCCTTAGAATAGGGTCTCTGCATTTTAACAGGGTCTCTGGCTTCTGATGTAGGAGGACCACAGAGCCCACTCTGAGCAGCTCTGGACAAACAGGTGCAGTGACTCTTGACCGCAGGATGCCTCTGAGAGGGCTGGGGCTGGGGGTGGAGGAAGCACCCAAGAGTTACTGGGAGGGAGGTGGGGGCAGTGCTTGCTGCATGGCACAGTCACCAAAGCCGCCCTGACCCCTGTAAGAAGGTTCAGGGCTCTGCAGTGGCTGCCTGCTGCCTTGCAAGGTGTGGAATTAACCCCAAAAAGGTGCTCTCTGAGCAGCCATGTGGGGCGGGGCAGGGCTTGGGGACCACCTGAAGCTGCTCTTGAGGTTGCTGTAATGGCTCCTTGGCCTTTCTCCACCCTGAAGTTTCTAAGGAGGGCTGCAATGATTTCCTGCAGCTTCAGGGCTCCTGGCCTTCTGGACGGGCTCTCTCTGCTTTGAGGATGTGTGGACCAGGGGGCGGAGATGAGGCTGCCACCCAGAGGGCTGAGGTGGGAGAGCCCCCCTTCCTCACGGTCAAGGCCCTGTGGTGACGCTGCCACTGGGGTTGGCTGAGCTCAGGGACAGAGCCCGTCCCCAGGGGCCGGGGAGGGGGTGAGTGGATGGAAGTGGCAAAAGGCAGGCACCCAGCCAGGAGCCCAGTGGCCTGGTTCCAGCTTCACCCCAGCAGGGTCCGGTCCCAAGTGTCCCTTGGTTGACCTTGCTGTCTGTCTCCACAAGCAGGGTGTTTTTACTGACTAGATAACCGCAAGAAAGGACCACATGAAACTTGTTAAACCATTCCAAGTGAGGGAAAGGGGGATGCAAAAGTGGAGTTAATTCATTGCTATGGGCTCTGGATTAATTATGGAATGATTTGTGTGACTGAGACCTCTTTTTGTGAAGGACGCTGCTAGGAGGGTCGGGCGTGGGGTTACCAGGATGCCCCATTTTCCTCCAGGACCACAGGGACAGGGCAGGCTTTCCCAGGGGCTATACTCAGTCCTGGCTGCAGAGACCAACCACAAAGTGTTTTAAAAAATTGCCACTATGTGCATGTGTTTGAAGAAAACTGAATTAAAAAGCCAAAAAAAAAAATTGCTGTTCATTGAAGGTTTACTACTTTGGCAAGTACCTTAAATGCATGATCTCATTTAGTTCTCACGACAGCCCTACGGGATGGGGACTATTATGATCCCCATTTGTAGTTGAGGGGCTGAGTTCAAGAGAACTTGGAGCCGCAGAACCCCCTGCAGCCCTGCATGGCCCACCCCAGCCATTGCAGGCCGGACCTCCCAGGGCGCCAGGGCACTGACCGCTGCTATGGGAGTTGCCGAGAGTGCCCATAGCCAACCCCTCTGGGATGTGTCGGGGTGCAGGGGGCTGCCGGTATGGCCCAGGGGTCCTTGGGGGTTGGGGGGAGGAGGAGGAGGAGGAAGGAAGCCCAATATTCTCCGACTGGGCTGGGATCTGCCAAAAGCAATGGTTCTCAACCAGGGGTGATTTTGGCAATGTCTGGGGACGTTTCTGGTTGTCACAACTGGGGGAGCTACTGGCGTCTAGTGTTTAGGGGCCAGAGGTGTTGCTAGATATTCTACAATGCACAGGAGAGCCCCCAATAACAAAGAATTATTCAGCCCAACATGTCAGTAGTGCTGAGGGAGAACCCTGCTCCAGAGCAGCTTGGGGGATGCCCAATCCTATCTTTTGGGACTGAGAGTATTTATTTAGAAAGGCATGTGCAAGGCAACTAGAAGGAAACCACTCCCCTGGTGCCAGTTTGGATGTATTACGTCCCCCAAAATGCCATGTTCTTTGATGCAATCTTGTGGGGGCAGACGTATTAGTGTTGATTAGGTTGGAATCATCTTGAGTGTTTCCATGGAGATGTGACTCAATCAACTGGGGGTGAGACCTTTGATTGGATAATTTCCATGGAGGTGTTATCCTGAATGGGTGGGTCTTCATTGAATTACTGGAGTCCTACAAAAGTGTTCACAGACAGAAGGAGCTGCTGCAGCCAAGAGAGACATTTTAGAGATGGCCATTGAAAGCAGACTTTTGCTGACACTTTGCTCTTGAGAAGCTAAGAGAGGACAAAAGACCCTAAGAGCAACAATTTGAAGAATGCACAGAAGCTGAGAGATGAGCTGGAACTCAACCCGGGATCAGCAGACGCCAACCATATGCCTTCCCAGCTAACAGAGGTTTTCCAGATGCCACTGGCCTTCCTTCGGTGAAGGTATACTCATGTTGATGCCTTAAATTGGACATTTTCATGGCTTTCATACTGTAAATTTGTAACCAAATAAACCCCTTTTATAAAAGCCAATCAATTTCTGGTATTTTGCATAATGGCAGCATTAGCAAACCAGAACACGTGGATTTGGAACTGTAGTCTCTCCAAGCACAAGGCCACCACTCCCTGCTTCCACAGACACGGGGACATGCCGGCACACCCAGCAGCACAGGCCCATTGTAGGTGCTCAGTAAACTGGAGGGACGGACAGGCAGAGAGAGGCTGGGTGGATGGGCCTATGCCCTGATCCCAGAAGGACACATGTCAGCACCCAGCCTGGTGTGGACACTCCCTCTCTCCAAATCCTTGAAGCCCACTCAGCAGGACTCCTCAGAGAGGGATCAGTGTCCGGTTCTCATCTTCCTAGCTGGGTGCATTTTCTTGCTCCCACCTGAGTTTTCTGGGAAATGTTCCCCCATGGGCACAACCTTCCCGAGACCCTGCAGCTCCCAGACAACTGTGTTCATCACACTGACATGTCAAGCCACATCTCATCTCTTCTTTGCCCAGCTCCCCAACCCACGGGAGGGCCCAGCCCACTGTCCTCTGGCCCCAGTGGGGGTCTCAGAGCCAGCCAGAGTGCACGCAGCCCAGAGCTTTGGTGGGTGCCCACCCTGGGTGTGGCTCTCAGGCTCTGATCAGTGCCTGAAGCCTCAAGCTGGCAGAGACCTGGGAGGGTCCTTACATCCCCCTGCCTCCTCCTATGGGCTGGACCACACTCACGCCATCACCCATAGGAGAGGACCCAGGCATACCCTTCAAACCCTCCAGGGCAGGGGGAGGCTTGATAACCCCTAACACTGTCAGCAGCTGCTCCTTAAGTCTGACTTAAAGCCCTCATGCTGCAGTCTAAGCTCATTTCTGCCTGACACTCCAGAAGGAGCTGACAACTGGCTGCCACAGTCATGAAACCTTAGTTAGCAAAAGGAGTGCCTGCACCCTCTCTCCTCCCTGACTCACTCACAATACCTGAAGTTGTCTCGCCCTCTCTGAGTCAGTCCTCTCATCTGCCAAATGGGAAGAAAGAATGTGTCACTGTGGACAGGATGTCATGAGGTATGAAAAGAATAACAATCTCCAATCTGCCCGCCAAGGTGCAGAAATGCCACCATTCGGGCTCTGTTCCCTGTTTCCTTTTTTTTTTTTAATAAGAAAAATATGTGCATGTGAGGCCATGACATGTGCCAAAAGTCAGCTCTCCTGCTGCTCTGGGGCCCAGGCAAATTTGGTCCTCTAGCTTTCCCCATGGCACACACACTTGAGAATAATTTAGTAAATGTTGAACAAAACAACCATAAAAAAGTAAAAGGAAGGGAAGGAAGGAAGGAAGGAGACATTCCTCACTAGAAAAGAGGCTTAAGGAGAAAATTTGGGATGCTTTAGCAGGCAGGAGCCCCTGGGAGCCTCTCTGCAGTTCCTCAAGAGAGCATAGTGGCAAGCAAGGGGTGGGATGGGAAGGAGCTCTGAGAATAGGGGTCACAGAGAGACCCTGCTCCTCCACCAGGCCTGGTGGGGGCTGCTGGGCCTTGGGGACAGGGGGAAGGTCTGCTGTGGGCTAGTGATGAAAGGTGCTGCTTTTTCAGGGGTGTGTCTCCTCCACTGTGATCCAGCCAGACACACCCCAAGGGCAGGAGTGTCAGCTGGCACATGCCACAAGCCCCTCTGAGGGAAAGTTCCCTGGAAAGTGGTCTCCTTGCAACCTCTGACTCACACATGCTAAGAGTAGAACCCCTCAGCTGAGCTAGTTCCTTGATCATTTTGGCCCCACAGGCTCTCCCCACCTGTGCTGGTTTGAATATATCATGTCCCCCAAAATGCCATTATCTTTGATGTAATCTTTTGCAGGCAGATGTATCAGTGTTGATTGGATTGTAATTCTTTGAGAGTTTCCATGGAGATGCACCCCACCCAACTGTGGGTGATGAATGATTGGATGATTTCCATGGAGGTGTGGCCTCACCCATTCAGCATGGGCCTTGATTAGTTTACTGGAGCACTATATAAGCTCAGACAGAAGGAGCGAGCTTGCTACAGCCAAGGGGGACACTTTGAATAACACACAGGAGCTGAGAGAGCTGCTGCAGATGAGAGACAGTTTGAAGATGGCCGTTGAAAGCAGACTCTTACCCCGGGGAAGCTGAGAGAGAACAAATATCCCAAGAGCAACTAAGAGTGACATTTTTGAGGAACTGCAGCCTGAGAGGAACGTCCTGGGAGAAAGCCATTTTGAAACAATAACTTCGAGCAGATGCCAGCCACATGCCTTCCCAGCTAACAGAGGTTTTCCGGACGCCATTGGCCATCCTCCAGTGAAGGTACCCTTTGTTGATGCTTTATCTTGGACACTTTATGGCCTTAGGACTGTAACTGTGTAACCAAATAAATCCCCTTTATAAAAGCCAATCCATTTCTGGTGTTTTGCATCCCGGCAGCATTAGCAAATTAGACCATCACCCCTGACCCTGTGAGTGGGGACAGCCAGGCAGCGCTTGATCCCCTGACACCCACTCCCCAGTGGACATCCTGCCAGCCCAGCTCCCTGCCTTCCCGCAAGTGGCCCGGAGCGAAGCCCCAGCCTGACCTACCTTGCTCGGTGGTGGAGGGCCTGGCTTGCTGCTGCCTGGAGGGGCCGTGGCCGTGGCAGGAGTGGACAGGAACATGCTTCGGAACAGCCTGTGCTTCAGGCTGCTCTCCTGGCTCTTGGGGCTGGGGCTGCCTTCCCCGCCTGGCCTGCCCGTGGCCGAGCCCACCAGGCAGGACTGTGGCCGGGTGTCCTCAGAGCCGTGCCTGGCAACCTTGGCCCCACGCTGGCTGGTGGCCATGGGAGACGAGGCTCCCAGTGGAGAACCCTGCAGGCAGGCACCCAGCTGCAGGCAGCGCTGCGTGGCACCCTGGAACTCAGTGGGGCCCAGGGACTGTGCCTTCATGGCCAGCCCATTGGGCAGCACCCGTGGGCTCTGTGGCTCGGGCCACGGTACCTGCCTGCGGCCTGCTGGGATGCCCCCGTTGCAGCTGAGGTAGAGGCCATGGGGGTCAGTGTGCTCGGACTGGGGGCTCTGCAGGTACATGTCCAGGTCGGCCTCCCACTGCTCATCCCCCAGCAGCCCCAGGGACTGGGCCCGCCGCCGGCTGGCAGGGCTGCGGCCACGCAGGGTGTTGGAGCTGATGACCGACAACTTCTGGATGTCATTGAGCAGCCCCGAGATGTAGCCATCTGTGGGCACGGAGCTGCCCCGCACCACTGTCTGTAGGGGGAGAGAGAAGAGCGAGGGTGAGCAGACTGCTCATGGCAGGGAGGGGAGACCTAGAGACTGAGGATCAGAGAGCACCCCTGGGCAAGCGGGGTCAGGGCCATGGGGCATTGGAAGGCCCGCTGCCCGGCCTCTGAGGACCTCCCTTACTGTGTCATCCATCCCTTCCTTCCTCCTTCAGCCATTCACTGGGGCCTACAGTTGGGCCTGTGCTGGTGCAGGGCCACAAGAATGAATTTAAGGCCCATTTTCACGGGGTTTGCAGGCCAACAGGGCAGACAGGGTAGTAATGACAGGGTCACAACCCAGCGTGTCAAGTGGGGTGGTCAGTGGAGCTTGGGGAGCTGAGTGAGCACTGGAGAGGGGGTAGGGGCTCCAGACAAAGCCATCTGCTTTGATCCTCTACGGTGAGAGAGGGAAATCAGCTTTACCTTGGGCCACCCAGTAGGGTTGCCCAATAAAATATACAATGTCAATTACATTTGAATTTCAGATAAACAATGAAAAGTTTTTTAGTATAAGTATATCCCCCAAACTGTATGGGACCTACTTATACTAAAAGATCTTTTGTCGTTATCTGAAATACGAAATGTAATTGATGTCCTGGACTGTTACTTGCTAAATCTGGTGTCCCTATCACCGAGCAGAAAGGGACACTCCACACTGCTCCTCCCCGGGTCAGGCAGGAACTGAACAAGGACGATTAGCAGGAATTTGAACAGGCAGCTAACTGAAGTGGGCAAGAGGTTCCTCCGGTGGCTCTGTGGTGTCCCCAGGTGCAGTCCTCTGAGGATGGGAGAGGCTGACCCGCCCCCCGGCCTCCCCCACCCGCCGTACCTTCATGGGCTGGAGCTGCACCCGCGTGATGCGCGAAGGGTCCACCACGGGCTTGGGGCGCCGCAGCGTGTCCAGGATGTTCTGCCATTGTGGGGGGAGACCCACGAACTTGCCTTCTTTGGGGTCGAAGGAGGTGTGGACACGGTGCTGGAAGTTCTGCGGCGCGGAGATCTCGGGGCGTTTCTTCTTTTTCTTGCGGAACATGGTGTCTGGTGGGGAGGATCAGGCTGAGTGGGGTGGGCGGGGGGTCCACACAGACCGGCCCAGGAGCCGGGAGTGGCTGCCGTGGGTGCAGGAGCCACCAGTCTCAGCTCGGGGCTCCCTCCCTGTCCCCTGTCCCGGCCAGGGCTTTCCTTCCCCTTCCCATCACTACTTCCTCAGGGAAATGGCTGCCTCTCAGCAGCACGGCCCCAGAAACAACAAAAAGCACCATAAATAAGCCAATGCAGACTGTAAACAAGGAAAAGAGGTGTCTGTCTCCTTGTCTGCGCCAAATCCCCTGCGGAGGAGGCAGACTCTGGGGGTAGGTGTGTTTTTATAAAATCCAAAGCCCATTACAAATAGCATCTCACTGTTGAAGAATTTTAAAAAAAGGAGGAATGAAGGAAGAAAGCTAGCTAACTCATTTTATGAAGCTATTATGACCTTGATCTTAAACCAGATAAGAGCAGCACAGAAAATGAAAATGTGAACGTGATGAGCATAAATGTGAAAATTCTAAACTAAACCAGCAAATTGAATTCAACAATATATTAATAAAGGTTTTTTTTATTTTGTTTTGTTTTGTTTTAAATCACAATCAACTCGAGTTTGTCCCAGGAAGTTTCTACAATTGAAAACCCGTAACATGATACACAACATTAATGAAAAGTCAACCAGCTGACTTAGAGACATGTTGCCTGCTCTGGGGACCAGGAACCCCAAAATAGTCTTCATACTCACTGGGAGCTCTGTCCTAACTTCAGAAAGGCCCTGAGACAAAGGGACAGGGTTAAAGTTCTCCAGGGAAGAGAGAGGGACGCTTTCTCTCAGGTCTCAGAAGTCCTGACTGCACAAAGCATCACTTGCAGGGGAGCCTCCATCCTCATCTTGCCGATTTTGGGTTCACCTAAGGTCCCATTACCGAGCTCCACCAACAGTTAGGAGTGACATGGGGGTGCAGAGGTTAAAGTGACTAGATTTGAGAGCAGGAAACTGGAAACCTGGCAGGCAAAGCGACTTCCAAAGGACTGCCCTCGCCTGGCCTTCGGGGAAGCCCTGGGCCTGGGACCACATGTTGACGGAGGACAAGGTCAGGGGTGCCCACTCGGACACCTCTGCATCTGAAGTGGCTCAAAACAGTTCAGTGAGTCTCATGTCACTTGGAAAGGTCACTACCAGGTTTTAAAAAACAAACTCAAATACTGTAGGGAAACTTTCTACTGATCTGTAGTGCAGGGCTGAGCTCCTGCTCTGAAAGCCATGTTTCTCTGGTTACTTTAGCAGGTTCTGGAGTAGGTCACAGATTTGGAGGCAGTCAGTACCCACTCAGAAAGGAACAGACCCCCAAAAGTCATTGCTTCTCTAAGAAGCCATGAGTAATTTACCATGCGCCAATCAACCAGATTCCATTTCGTACTTCTTGGAATGCTGGCCCCTTCTCAGGACTTTGAGGTTCAGGGGCTGCTAAAGACTCCCCGAGGGCAAAGCCCCATTATAGGACTCCTGAAGATCAAGGACTTCGGAATAAAATACAGCTTGTTGCAGTTTCACCACTGACGTGGGACACTCTGAGCAAGTTACTTAAACAATTCAAACCTCAGTACTCTTTTACCCATAAAATGAGGTTTACGGGGTATGAAGTGAGAAATTTCCCAGTAAATGGTGGCAGTTTCTCTTGCTGTCTTACCTCTCTTTGCCTCCCTGTCTCTAAGTGCAGAGATCTGCAGACGCTGGGACCCAGGGAGGGGACACGTCAGGGAGGACACTGAACTCTTCTCCTCTCAGATTTACCTGCTGAGGGGTTAGGTCTAAGTTCTGGGTTTGAGGATCTAGGGATCACTGTGTTTCGCTTATGTAGATTCTTCATGGTTTGGTAAAATTTTACCTCCTCCCTCTCAGTCTTTTCCTTTTGCTCCAGAAGAGTCTTCACTAGGCAGTGCTGTCCTCACAGCCTGGGACAGACCCTCGGTCTCTGGATTAGGGTAGCTAACTGTTCCAGCCTCCTCCCCAGCTCTGTGACTTCTACTGGAAATACCTCTCCCCCCAGAACTTCCCTCTCCCCAACTCCTGCCACTCCCACCCTGCCACCCCTTACCCCTCACCCTCAGTGCCCAGCTTCTGCTTCATGAATGTACTCTGAGCACATCTCTCACAAATGGTCTAAATGACTCTGGGATCTTCCTCCTGAGTCCACTCCAACAGCAGTTTCAGAACAAATCCATCCCACAGGCAGCAGGAAAAGCCTGAAGAGAAGGACAGCCTACAGCCCTGGGGTTAGGGGTGTGTGGTATTGAGGGTAGGAGCTGGCAGAAGCAACAGACTGAGCTCAGGCTTTTGGGTCGGGGGAGTAGAGATTTAAAAATCAAAGCCAGTCCTTTAGGTAATAGGTAGTCGGCCTAAAGGAAGTCTGCTGACACTCATCTGCAATGTGTTGCTACCTGGGACAACATGATTGTTCACAGAGAAAATCCAGAAGAATCTACTACAAACTATTGGGATTATTAACTGAATTTAGAAAGTCCCTGATACAAGGTGAATTTTTAAAAAAATTGTATTTCTGCATACCAGCAAGAAACATAGAAAGTGAAAAATTTTAAGGTGTCACTTATGGTAACATCAAAAACATCAAATATCTAGGAATAAATCTAAGGAAGGATGTGCAAAACCTCTACACTGAGTAGTGAAAAACATAAAAGATATTAATGAATATTCATAGATGGAAGGTTTGATATTGTAAAGATGTCAGTTATCCTAAATTAACCTACAGATGTCTTTCAGTCTTATCAAAATTCCAGCACATTTATTTTTGTAGAAATTGGCAAGCCAATTCTAAAATGTACAGGGAGACATAAGAACCAGGAATAGCTAAGACAATCTTGAAGAACAAAGTTGGAGGATTACATCATTAGGTATCAAGATTTATTACAAAGCTACAACAATTAATATAGTATGAAGTTGGTAGAAGGATTGACAACTTGACCAATGGAACAAAATAGGAGTCTAGAAGTAGCCCCATTCGTATAAGGTCACTGGATTTATGACAAAGATGACAATGAAGTGTAGTGGGAATGGAATGATCCTTTCAATAAGTGCTCTCGAAACAATTAAATACCCATATGGGAAAAAGGTGAATCTTGATCTCCAATTCGTACTATACTCAAAACTAAATTTGAGATAGATCATAGACCTCAAAGTGAGAGGTAAAAGAACAAGGCTTTGGGTGGGAGTGCTGGGTGGGTGGGGGTGGGCTGGGGTGGTGTAGTCTTGCCCTGAGGGGTTATGTCGGTGACCCAAGGTGTGGGGGACAGTTTGGTGGCTTTCCCGGAGCCCCTGAGGCCCATTCATACCCTGCTGAGGCCCAAACTTGTCCATACTCATAGGTCCCAGAGTCAAATTAAACTTTATCAATAAAGTTTTCTTTGTCTGAAGCAGAATTCTTGATGGTATAGGCTAAGAAAAGGGGATTATTTTTAATGATTTCATCTATACTAATTTGCAAATGGAGTATGAAGACAACAAATATACAAATATCAGAAAACTCATTGAGGCTGTGTCTGACTGGTGGGGCTACAGGCGATTCCCCCTACACTTCTTTCTACTCTTCTAAAATTTCCTTAAAGCCTATGAACTGCTTTTCTACAGAAGACAAAAAAAACTTTTTTAAGTAAAGAAGAAGGAGTTCATGAAGACTGAGTTCCTAAGAGACGTTCACCTGCTCAAGTGTCCAGTGTTAGCCAAGTCATTGGACGTGAACCCCAGAGATGTAAACACCTTCTTCATCCCTCCAGTGATGGGCCCATGTCCCAGGAGCACACCCTTCTGCTCAGACAGGGGCTCTCAAGGTACCGGCCCAAGGTCTCCATTTTCCACCCCAGTTTCCTACCCTCTGACCCAAGCTCAAGGAGCCGTGGGGGCAAGGGAGGGTGGCCCGCCGCCAGGCCGAGAGCCAGTTCAATCACATCAGGCCAAGTCAGCCTTTAAAGTTGTCATCACTAATATCACCCTCTCTCTGCGTCCACCCTTGATTCCTCTTCAAGGAAGACACCCCAGGGGAGGGAGAAGGATTATTTTCCCTCAGAGAGCCAGTCCCTGCCTTTCCTTCTGCCTAGCCTGAAAGAAATAATGCAGGCCTAAGACCCTGATGTAGAACCAGGCAGAGAGGGGGTACGAGCCAAGCTGCAGGGTGATGACACCTCACCCCAACACGGGACACCCACGAGGGAGGCATGCACAGCTGTGGTTGAGGAACGCGTTGAGCTTTCCTCTTCTGAATGTCTGCAGACATCACCCTCCAGCCACCAGCCTGCCCAGGACTGGGACCAGGGGAAAGCCCAGCCCAAACCAGTTTGAGAAGAAAGTTCTGCCTGGCTCAGCTCCCGCCTTGGCTGCTTCCTCCTGCCAGATCCCGGCCAGATGGGGACGGTCAGTTCCTGGCAGAAGCTTTCTGGAGGAAAGGCGGCCCACCCAGTGAACCCGAGGGCTGAGCTGGTAGGAGAGTTAAGGGAGCCGCCGGCCCAGGGTCACTGAGGGGAGGCACTGGGGTGAAGGAACTTTCTTGAGGGCCTACTACGGGCTAGGCCTTTACTGAGGATTAGCTAATTTACATCTCACAACAAACAACTCTGGGAGGAAGGAGTTAATATATCATTATCCACAAATCCACACAGGAGTCAGAGAGATTAAATAACTTGCGCAAAGTCACAGAACGAGGAAGTGACTGCATTGGGGGTTGAACCCAGACCTGATTCCAGAGCCCTCGCTCCATCCACTATGCCTGGCTCTGGAGGGAGATAGGCTGTTGTTTGCTCCTTCCCTGGGGCTCTCCATGAATAGCATGGGGCCCGAGCAACCTGATGTAGAGTCATGGGGGTGGTGGCAGTGGGGGTGGCGTGTCTGAAGGTGTGGATCAGGCACGGCCAGCTCTCTCAACCAGGACTGCTAGATTCTTTCATGAGTTGCTCTGTGAGTCAGGGGCCCAGTGGGGGGGAGGTGGGGCTGTCCTGACTCGCAGGCTGACCCTTTCCTGGTATGGAACCAGATGGGGTGGGTGAATGTTTCAAAAAGGCCATGCTGGGGGCTGAGGTGGCCAGGGACTGGCATACATGGAAAGCTGCAGAAATAGCATGGTTGTGTTCTCCCCAGCATAGGAAGAGTTCAGGTCTCCTCTGCAGGATCTCAGCCCGGAACCAGGCAACATGCAGGGCTTGGCTAGAGGAGTGGAGGGCAGGGGCTTTGGGCTGATGCTATTTTTCCACAGTGACAAAGGGTTGGGGTAGTGGTCCTAGAGCTGTCAGGTGGGGTCCCTGGAGCCCAGGTGAGCAAAGAAGCTGCAGCACGGGGAGCTCCTCTCCCCAACTCCTCCTCCTCTGGGAGAGACATCCAACTGCCGGGGCTTGGGATGCCAGGGCCACCCAGTCCACCCTAAAAAGGGCCCCACAGACCAAGGCAGAGCTATAGCACACAAGTCTGCCTTTAATCCTCAAGCCAGAGCTTAGATATGCAAATGAGTGCTGTCCCCTTGGAGTATATCTGCTTGTTCCAAACATGCTCTGGTATTTCCAAAATTCCTCTTTGGGAATCAGCTTTGGGGCCCACCTTGAGTCAACATCAAGTGTCTCCTAATCTGAATGTTCCCCCTGCTTTTCACCCTAAGTGGTAGTAGCTGTCATGGTCACCCCACCTTACCCTCCAGACCTGGCTTTGAGTGCACTTTGGGCTGTTTGCACAAACTGCATCTTTTTCAAGGAAAGATCACTTAGCCCCTTGCAGGGATTCACAAGAATGCATGGCTGGCTGGAAGGTAGTTTCCAGAAAGAGTCCAAATGTGTTGGCAGCTACTCTGGAAGGGGGCAGAATTTGGTTGATTGTGTAAATTCTGGGATATCGGTAAGCTGTTTACTAGGAATAAGTAACTGAGCTGTAAATGGGGGGCAGATTCTCCTCTGTTGCCAGCCCATGGGGAAGGGAGGAGGCAGCTGCGCCAGGCCGGCTCCTGGTTCCCAGAGCCTTGGAGCACACCCAGCTGGAGGCACCAGAGAGGAGCGAGGGGGAGGGCGCTTCAAAGGGAGCCCCCCCTTGCTTATCAGAGCTTATGTCCAGGGCCGCCAGGCTGAGCGCCAGCTCAGTGTGAACTTGGGGCTCCATACTCCTATGCTCTGGCTTGTGACCTTGGCCTACTCTTCTTCTCCGGGCCTCTGCATTTCCATTGGTGACAAGATAATGGACTCAGTGACCTCTGCTAGCTTCTCCAGGCACAGAGAGTGGGAGAGACAGCAGCTGGTCCAACTTGAGGACCAATTTTGGGTATTTTTAATAATCATCACTCAGGGAGTGCTTCATTTGTGCACCAGGCTCTGGGGTGAGCATTTTATACACACGACCTCATTTAACCCTCACCACAAGCCTGTGAGGTAGGATTATGGTTGTCCCCATTACACAGATGAGAAAACCAATGTTCAGAGAGATTATGTGATTTGCCCAAGTTGAGCAGCAACTCAAGTCTGCCTGATCTGGACCACAAAGCAAACACCCTGCACTCTGCTGTCGGCTCCCAGCACACTGTCCCAGGCCATTCTCAGGCACCCCAAGACACTTTGGGACCCTTCTAGATTCACCAGGCCAAGTTCTAAAGAGCTTGGGAAGGGGCTCCCACTACTGCCACCCATCAACCATTCACAAAGCAGCCTACAGCAGAAGGAGCCCGTCACCTCCAGAGTTGGACTTCTGCCCTGCAGCGACCTCTTTATAACCGCTTTAGGAAAACCATCATCCCACACACCCCTCTACAAAGAGTGATAAGGCCTCTCCCTGGCTGATATCTACTGTGAACAGAAGACAGACTTTTATGGGAGCCAGGAAGATTTTCCTTCAACTTTACTTTCTGAAGTCCATTTAGAAATAAAAGTATATTATTTATTCATTTATTCAAAAATAATTTTTGCTTGCCTACTCTGTTTCGGGCTCTGGGGGACCATGAGGAACAGGTAAAATCTTTGTTCTCATGCAGTCTGGTTTGCTTCTTCAAAATAGATGCTGCTCTACCCTCACCGCCAGAGGAGATTGTGGTGCATGCCCGAGGGGCTCACTGAGGTGGTCTAACTTCCCCTCTGCCTCCCACCCAAATGTCAGCGCCCCTGTGGCACTCCCAACAGGAGCCTGTCCTTGCTCTGTGTAAATACACTCAAAGATGGGGTGCTGCTCCCCCTTCCTGAGGCCTCTGCCCTCTGCCTCCTCACTGCTCACTCTTAGGAAGTTTTCCTTCATGGAGAGCTGAAGGCCACCTCCTCTCAGCCTCCACCCAGGTGGCCAGGCCTGCCATCTGCCCCTCTTCACGTGACATGAGAGTTAGGAGGGGTGGCACCCAGCACCCTTTCCTGGCCCAGGAAATATACCAGGGGGAGGGGCCTGGTGAGAATTTCATCTGCTCTTCTGACCAATTGTCACCTCCTAGGCCATGGCCCTCACCCCCATTGCCCATAGGCTTTGTAAAGTCTGCCCAGGGCCACTGAGCTGAAGCATGGAAAGTCCCCAGAAGGCCGAGCAGTCCCCTGAGGTTCTGCTGTCCCAGCTGAGTGGCCCAGAGAGGCAGAGGGCAGTGAGCACAGAACAAGCCAAATGTCTAGGCTCCCTGCCCTTCTGGCCAGTCCTATGCTCCAGATCCCAGTGGATCCCCAGGGGAGAGCTAATGTGGCTACTGATTAAAAGAATATGATAATAAAGCTTGTTCAATGACTTGTGTCAACACTCCAGCTGAATGAGAGGCAGGAGAGCCAGGCTGACCAGCCGCTGAAGGTCAATACTGACTCAGGCCACGTCTCTGGCCCAGTCCCAGCCCGCAGTGGCAGTGCTGCGGGCCAGCCCTCAAGGTCCCAGACTCAGCCAGACCACCCCCTGACCTCTGTTCAGGGCACTTAGAACTTTAAACCTTTGCCCCGCCCCCCTCCCTGGTCCACGGCCCTGGGCTTTCCTGGGCATGGGGTTAGTGCCAAGCAAAGAGTCTGAAGAATGACCTTTCCAAGAGGGATGCAGGCTGGGAACCTCTGTCACTATCCCAGAGGCCTGTGTCCCCTCAGAGTCATCCATGCCTTCTACAGCCATGTCTGTCTAGAGCCAGAAAGGACCTCTAGAGTCCCCCAATCACAAGAAGGCCTGATGTTTTCATAGCCCATACCTGTTCATATTTCTGTTTTGTTCACCTCCACTTTTTGCTCACAACACCCCTGTGAGATGGGCCGAACCTGCTTTACTGTGCCCCTTTTAAAGATGGCAGGAAGAAGAGAAAGGGAATATGCACATATAAAGTACCCATCCTGGGTCAGATACTGTGCTTTTTTTAATGGTCACAACTCTGTGAGGTAGGTCTCACGAGCTCCATTTTACAGGTGAACAAACCGAGGTTCAGAGAGGATAAGGAATTATCTTAGACGGTGAGTGTGGGGCTGGGATTCAAACCCAGATCTCTCCGACTCCAAGCTCTGCGTGCTCATCCACCATGCCCAGGGCCCAGAGATGTCAAATGGCTTGCCCCAGATCACACGGAGAAAGGACTAGAAGCCTCCAGCCAGAGGCTCCCTCTGCCTAGGAAGCGCCTGTGCTAATGGTGTCCCCAGGGTCCCCGTGGACATGTGTGAGATGTACCGGAGGTGCTGCTCATCTGCCACCAAAGCTGGATCCCCTTACAGAAATGGCCCCTTCCCAGGCTTCCACGAGATCCACAGACCTTGAGTCGGATCTTTCATGACCCACTCTCCATGGACCCCTCTGCCTTTCTTTATTCCCATTGCTTTGTTCTAACTCCTTGCGATAACCTCCTGCCAAACAGCCAGAGCATTCTCAAAGTTCTCCAAGAGAGGAGGGCTCAGTGCAACTCAACCTTTTCCAATAATAACTGGAGCCTGGTGCAGTGCCCCACTGACGGGGTGGTTATAATTTATTATTACAGTGATGCCTTACAACTAACCTATGAGGAAGGCATCATCATCCCCATTTTATGGATGAGGACATTTCAAAGTTTGAAGAGGAGTAACTTGCCTAAGGAGTCAAAGGCAATGTCAGGATTCAAACCCAGCTTTCCCTGGATCCAAATGCTTTGTTCGCAGCCACTGCCCTATATACAGCCTGAGGAGAACTCACAGCATTGTAATGTACGCTGCAGCAGCCACAAAAATAAGCCCAGACATAGACCTGAGCCCCCCGCCCCTCCCAGTAAAACAAGCCAGAGGAGCCTAAACAAACACCAGAATGGGGGCAAAGTATAGAAAATGCAGCCTCCATACACCCTGGGGACTCTTCCTGGCCCAGCCCGTGGTGTCCCCAGAAGCAGCTACATCCCAGAAGATCCGATGCTACTCTCTGGGTGTGGGAAATGATTCTAGCAAGTCTGGAGGGCTGGGCTGGCAGGCTGGGCTGGGCTGAGTGGGCACGTTTGCCTGTGGCTCCCCCAGGACCTGCTGCCTCCTCCTGCCCCACTCAACACAGATGCCCTGCCGGCCCTGCCATGCAGCCCTTCCTGTTCTGGAAGCATGAATTCAGCACACACGGGCCTGGGTGACACCGCCTAACCTCAGCCAGGCATCAGACCTGGTGGGAAGCAGAGCCTGGGTGGGTGGGCAGGCAGGTCATTTGAAGCCCTGGGAGTGAATCAGTGAGCACCCACTAAGGATTCAGAAATAGCACCTGGAATAAAGGGCCGGGTGATGCTGCCCCACAGCACCAGGTCCGAGCCAGCTCCCGAGGGCCACCTGCCTGCCTGCTGTCCCTCCCAGACTGTCCCTCAAGAAGATCTCAAGGGGGCTCCCCCACACTCTACCAGTGCCGAAGGTCCCCCACTCACCGACTGGGGGCCGCCTTCGTCGCCTCCTCTTCCTCACTTCTCCTCACTCTTCAGCGGGCAGAACTCCCAGACAACCCAGGAGCGCGAAGACCGAGGACCTTTCCGGGCCTGCCCTCCGCAGGCCTGGGCTGAATTAGATCAGAAATACAATGTGACAGATGTAGTATCTCTGCGGATCCTGCGACTGGCGGGAATCCAGGGCGTTCGGAACCGCCCCACGCGCGCCTGGCGACTGAGCGTCCCCCATCTCAGGTGGAAGGGGAGGTGGCCGCTCCCCGCGGGGCGCCCGGGGTGTCGGCGACAGTGGGCGCAGCACCACTTCCGGGGCCGCCCCTCTCCCTGCTGTCCCTCCCGAGCGGCTCCGGGGCCCCCTCCTCGCAGACCCGAGAGCCCCCACCTCCCGCGCCGGGTGCACCCCACGGGGCAGTCGCCCCGGTCGGCCGCAGCTGCAGCCCCAGATAGTGGGGGCGCCAGGCACCCGTGAGGGGCGCGTCCCGCTCCCAGGGGCGCCGAGATCTCCTTCCCTGCGCCCCAGGCCCCTCCGCTAGGGCAGCTCCCCGGGCGCCCCGGGCGGCAGCGAAATTCGGGGAAGGAAAACTCAGAGGAGATTGTCCGGCCTCCCTGGGGCGGCCAGGGCGCGTTGGGGACCCACCTGCCAAGCGGGAAGCCCCTGGAGAGCGCGGATAGGCCGTGGGAGCCGGGTCCGCCCTCCGCGGGAGGGGCTCCGCGTGGGGAGCGGCCAGGAGGGGCCGCGCTTACCTGTTTGCACAGCGCCGGCTTCACCTGGCCGCGAGTTTGATTTCAGGGTGTGGCCTCAGGTAGGTCCTGGCGAACACAGAGCCTGGGAGAAGAAGAACCTGGGAAAAGTCGCCGAGGGGCGCAGGGGCCGCGTCGAGGGGCCGCTCTGCTCGTGGGGCGTCCCCTCTACAATCCTGTCCCCCAATCCCTCCGGCCGGCGTTTCGCTTTAGGATCCCCGACCTGGTCGGCCCTGCTGCGACCTGCCTGCGGCCCCACAGCCTCTCGGATGGCCACGGCGCCGCCCGGGCCTGGATTAACCCCCCAATGCGGTCAGGGTGTAATTAAGTCACTAATTGACATCGCAGAGGCACGCTTTAGAGACCGCGGGCCGGCTTCTCCCAGCGCTGGGAGGTGCTGTGCCCACCTACCCCCACGGAGAGCCCCAGATGGAATTGTAAAACCTGGCACCTTGGCCTGTGACCAATCTGAACAAGGCCGGAAAACGTCCTGGGGTACCCGCCTCTTGTGCAGGCAGGAGAGTGGAATTTAAAGGGACTCCAATTCCTTTGTCAGACCTTGCTCTGTCCGGAGAGCCCTCTGGTCTCAGGATTCCAGGGTAGGGGCATTCTGGGGGAAAGGAAGCTTCCAGGAGCTCTGCACCCCTAGAGGATAGGGCTCTGCTCCTGAGCAGAGGAAAACTTGGGTTTTCCTGTGTTGTTTCTGGAACCTGCATCCCTTGGTTCTCACCTGCAGGGTGCTGGCCTAACCTAGGATGAAGGTGGCTGTTCAGAGTGGCTCAGCCCTGGCTGCCTTTGCTCTGCTCCCCTTGGCTGACAGGGTGGGTTTCCACATGTACATGTGGTGGGTAGTAGGTGGTGGGGCGTCCCCTGTCTGTCCCTTCCCCAAACAAGGAAGCATGAAGACCCTGCTGTGTTTGACTTGGGCCCCAGAGAAGGCTGTGTCCCAGCTGATTGCTGAGGGGAACCTGGCTTGGAGATTCAGTATATCCGGACCCTAAACGGCTGCCCTCATGCTATGGCTGGGTGTCTGCCGGTGTCACAGAGCAGGGGCCAAGGGCAGTGCAGGGATTTTTATCATTGCTGGGCACCTCAGACTTCAGTTCTTAATTGTAGGACACTGTTGCCACATAGCCTTTTTGTTCACTGATTCTTCAGACATATATCATTTATGAATATATCATTTGCATTGTGGGCTCTGTCGCTCTTACAGTTTATTCTAAGGCTCCCACCAAACAGAGGCACAAGGTGGCCACTGGGAAGGTGCCTGCCCCAAGCAGGCCTGTGCTCTGTCTGTCTGTACCACAGCCCTGATGTCCTCAGTCCCCTTCAGGGGAGGCATGTGGTAGGTGGGGACGCTGGCCCTGTATGCCCTGGGTGGGTGGGTACTGAAGCTGGGGCAGTTAAGTACGGGTCCTCCCCGCTGCTCCCCCTCCATATACACGTAGTTATGGGTAATCTCTGCTCTCCTCTCCTTACCCTCTGCTCTCCCTCCTCTGTCTCTCCTGAGCTGATTCTATCTCTTTCCTCTGGCCAGACAATACTTTAGCCAATCCCTCATGTCCTCTGGTCCCCATAGAAGCTGACTGCTGAATCTTGGACATGGGGATCATGCTGGGCATGGTGGGTGATGCAAGTATGACTCTCTCCCCATATTAGTTACCTGGGGACTTGGGGGCCCTGGCCGAAATGCTGGCTACAGGAAGCAGGCTGTGTGGTGTGGGTGAGGGTGGTGGCAGCTGCTGAGCATTTGAAATGATCCATATACCAAAGCTAGAACAAAATGTGTTACTTTCCTGAAACTAGATCAACACCGGAATTATTTTCTAATTATTTTCTACTGATTCACAAATGCACATATAAATTATTTTCTTTTAAGCAAATGCCTTATATATCAAAACTACAGCTCCAAGCAGTACTTTTGAACCATTGAACTATAATAAAGTCTGAACATTAGAATATTATCAGAAATGAACTGGTGTTTAATTTGGTTTGAGTCTAGGCTTGGGTATCCAAGAAAGGCTACTGGTCAAGTCCCCTCCCCACCCAGTAGGGAGTGAGTCTAGGAAGCCTTGGGTTTGTCCACACTTTGGGAGCTGCAATGGGGTTTGGGACCTTGAGAAAGACAGAAGCTCCCAAACAAGACTGACCAAGGAAGTAATGAATTCCCCATCACTGGAGGTATTCCAGAAGTCAGATAACTGTCAGGCATGCCAGAGGAAAGATTCCCATGCTAGACACAAGGCTACATATACTAGGAAACCTCTCAGCCCCACGATAACCCAAGTTTCTGCTGTTCTAGCCACACTTATTCATGGTTCAGCTGCACCAGGCTGGATGACTCCCTGTTGGGATAGCTGGGACATAGGACCTGAGTGGCTAATTGCTGTGTGTGCCTCTACCCTTCTCTATCCTCCTCTGATCTGTGCCTGGTTCGGCCCTGCCCAGAGAGGAGAGGGCAGGATGATAGCACAGGAGGTAGCAGGGGCAGGCTGGGGAACAGCCTCCCCTCCAGTGTCCCTGTGCCTCCCGCTGGCCTCATCCCAGGTTGCAGAGCTGAGCGCAGGGAGGGGCACCAGACACACTTTCCTTTGATGAGCCCTGGCTGCTGGCACAGGCCTTCTGCCCGCGGGGGTTGTCCAGGCGCTGCCCTTCTACAAATTGGGTATGAGCTCTGGACAGGCGTGCCGAGAACAGATGCCTCACCACGGAAAAAGGCTCTTGGGGCCCTGCCAGCTCCAGGCACTGGCCCACCGGGATGGCCTGGGATGGCCTGAGGTGCTCGCTGGGCGGGGTGGGCACTTCTCGGCAGTCTCTGCCTGTGGCTGCCGGGGCCTGTTATGACATCTGCGCGCCAACAGCCAGGGCTGAGAGCCCAGGGCAGGGCCAACGAGGAAAGATATGCATCGACTTGTGGTTTAGAAACACAAACATATTATCCTTTCCTCTGCACCTTTGTGCTAGGTGACTTGAAATGCTTCCTGGAGTTCAAGAACCCTGCTGACAAGCTCATTTGCTGCTTCCAGGGCTCCTTTCTCTGGATCGTTCTGCCCTTCTCAAACAACAGTTGTAATAATACCTGTCAATTACTGAATGCTTCCTATGGGAACGCAAAGCTATTTACAGATAGTATCTCACTTAGTCTTCATAACCGCCCTGGGACAGAGTACTGGTCCTATTCTCATTTTATGATCAGGAGACTGAGGCTCAGAGAGGTAAAGGAAGTAGCTGAAGGTCTCACAGTTGCTCGGTGGTGGAGTCAGAATTTGAGCTCTAGTGTATTTGACCCCAAAGCCTGTTCTTCTAACTCTGTACTGATTAGAGGTCCCCGGTCCCAAGGACTATCTGATATGAGTTGGCTTGTGTGGGGTCAAGTCCCTGGGAACAGTTGGTGGAGGGAGGTAATTTGCCTCCTTGTGCCAACTCAGATCACTCCCCAGGAAGGGTGAACCAGGGGAGACACAAAAGTGTATGTGGGGGGGTCCCTCCCCCATTTCAGACCAAGGCCTCAGGACCCCCACATGGCACTGGCACTGGATGTGATGACAGAGGGCTCCTCAGCTTCCTCCACCCTTTTCCTACATCCCCTGCTAGGAACCAGGTGCTGGGATCCCCTGGTGATGAGCCAGCACCCTACCTGAACCCCCCACCGCCATCAAGTCATCTTGTCCTTCAAGAACCCAGAATGGGCCCAGTAAGAGCAGGCAACATGCAGGGTCTGCTGGAGAGGTGGGGGGTGGCATGCCTGCTCACCGCTGGCTGGAGGAATCCCCTTGGAGTCTGGACTCCAGGAGCGGCAGCTACCCACTCACTTGTAGCCCCCAGCCCCAAGAGAGAGGCATTCTTTGGAGAAGATCTCTTCCTCCTCTTCTCTTCCAGGCTGTCCAATACTGTCCCTTGCTGCTCTGGGATTGATCTGGGCCAGTGCCCCCTCACCCCCACCCTGGTGGGACCGTCCATCTCTGTCTGCCAATGGGTCCAAGAGGCAGGTGCAAACCTCCAGCGGGAATGGGGGTGTGAGCTGAGGAAACTGACATTGCCAAGCCCGTGGGGTCCTCAGGGAGGAGGGACATAGACAGAGTCTTGCTGCCATGGCCATAGATCAGTGCAAGACTGGAACCCTTTTGCCTCTCCAGACTTTCAGCATGTCCTCAGCCTCAGTTTCTTGGTGTGTATAATGGGGAAAAGAGTGTCCCTCTCCCTTGGGAAGGTGGTGGAATTCTGTGGTCTAGGGCATTAGGGGTACAGAGACCCTGAGGACCAGCACCCCCCAAATAGGGAGAAAGTTCCTAACCCTTGGCCCTTGTATCTGCTGAAGGGACCAAGGAGAAAACTGCCCCCAGCCCCACCCCATGCAGCACACAGGTGTCCTGGGAAGCAGCAGAGCCCAGCTGGGTGTGTCACAGCAGGAGAATCCTCCAATTCTTCCAGGAGATAAGGCTGCAACTTGTAAGCCAACCCAACAGGTCTGTCCACTCCAGATCCAGGAGAGAGAACCTCAGCCCTAGGGGATAGCATGATCTGGAGCCCAATTAGTGGCTTAGGAAAAGTCCATGGGCTTCCCCAGCCTGGCTGCTGCACAGAGATGTGTCCTGCTGCCACCTGGGGTCTCAGCAGAGGGAAACTACCATACTCAGAAACCTCAAGCCTCTCTCTGTCTGCATTCTTCTCTAGTTCTGCACTTCTACCAGGCTTCTTGTGCCAATGGGAATATGCAGGTCTGTCCTCCCCAGACACAAAATGACACTGGGGGCTCAGCCTGCCTGACAGTGCTAAAGGGGCCTGGTGACCTGGGACAAGCTGCTTAGTTGCAGGGACCATCATCTATCCACGTCAAGGGCCTGAAGCAGGTGGCAGGGCAGGCGGGGGACCCTTCCCAGGTACACAGGGGCACAGGCTGAGCTGCTCTGGGAAGGTCCGGGGAATTGAAAAAGCCACCTCTGCACTAAGGACACTCATTTTAGAGACATGATGAAGTCATTTAATATCTTTCAGCTATGACTGTTCTGCAGCCCCTGCTCTTAACGGCCTCCAAAGTTCCATCCAATTGTCTTTTGCTGGCATTTGCTGACAGAACAGCTGCAAGCCTCCTTGAATGGAAGCCCTTCATGATCCTTTCCTCTCTCTTCTGAGCCTCTAGCTGCCACCCAAGGCCTTAGGGTGAGCTGGGGTTGTGATCATGGCCCCCAAGCTCTGGACTCCAGGACCTGACTTTCAGGAAGGACAGACAGGTGAGTGTGGGAGAAAAGTCCTGTGGGTCACTAGGCAAGGGCTAGGCCAGAGCCCCAGGGATGGAAAGACTCTGAGGAAGCCTGATGTTGGCTGTCCATGCCCTATCCACTACCCCCTGAGCAGGATACCTTACCTTTAAATGCAAAAAGTTCACAGGCTCCGGGCTGTGTGGCCTCCCGGGAGCACTGACCAGCGGCCCTGGGTCAGCGTTAGAAGGCATGACCCACCTAACTGGCACTTGGCTGGCCTGTGCTATGCTTAGAGGGTCCTGGGCAGCTATGGCTATCCCTTCTCGGGGTCTGTCCTTCCCTGGGTCTCTGGCCCACACCTGACAGAGCCCCTTGGACTGCTCCGGGGGTGACCAGCCTGCTGGGAAGCCATGGGAATGTGGCTGTGCAAGCCACCTGTTGGGTCTTGGGGTGCCCTGCCCCTCCAGGGATGATGAAATGCCCCAGAAGCAGCTCCTCCTCCTGTGGGGCCTGTCCTCTCCGCCACAGGAACCCTGCATTCTTGCTCACTCCTGGCCTTGCATTCTTGCCACAGGGTGTGGCTCCAACCTTCCCCAGGGTCTGAGACCTCCACCTTTGGGCACCTTTCTGGAGCCCAGACACATCATCTTCCAGCAAGACCCTCTAGAGTGGAATATAAAAGTCTTCTTGTCCAGCTCAGGCCTAGTGACAAGGTGAAAAGTGACAGGCCAACTGCTTTGGGGATCTGACCTCTGATGGTCATCACTGGACATTTAGGTTCCTGCCTGGGGCCAGAAGTATATACCAGTGAAAAGACCCCTGAGGTAAAGTCTCTCTCGTTCTTGATACTGTCACCATGAGGCCCTACTTTGGCTTAAGCTATTAACAACCTTACGGTTAAAGTGTAAAATACTCCCTGGGATATGAAGAATTTGAGTCAATCCATTTATGGGTTAGTTGGATCTGTTCATCAGGGTGCCTGGTCCCCGGGAGTAGCTTGGATGGACTGAGCAAATTTGGATGGAACATTCCGAGGACTCCATTTGGCTTGAATGGGCCCCAGCACTCCAAGTCGGCGGCTCCCTTTCTGGGGCAGCTCAGTCCTCCCCGGAGCTCCTCCCGCCTGACCTGGGATGGTGCTGTGGACATCCAGGGAGGCTGCGGCATAACTGGCTGCCTAGCTCCCTCTGCCCTCTATGCCTTCTTGCACAATTCCATATGGAGCCTCATCTGAAGCTGAATAAAAGAAAATGGAGGCACGAGGAGCTCCAGGCCAGGGAGAACCTGTCCTCCCAGTTCTAACCTGCAGTCGCCGCTGCAGCCTTCGGGAGCCCGGGTCACAGGGCAGGCAGCAGGAGGCCCTGAGCAAGGTGGCTGGTGCATTGCTATTTGCCCTGGGGTGAGGGGGCTGGTCCTCGCTGCCCTGGCGGCAGAGACCAGAACCTGCCAGCTGACTGAGCTCTCTGGACCTGCCTCTCTGAGGACCCAGAGGACCCCTTTTCAGGTCCTGGGCGGCCTGGGTGTGCAAGAAGAACACAGCCCTGCTTCCACCCCTTGGCCTGAGGCCCAGGGAGCTGAAATGCAAAACAGAGCCCAGCAGATTGTAGCCTGTGCAGAGAGATGCTGGGATTTGCTGATCGAGGCAGCTGTTCGAGTGAAAAGGTTGCTCAGAGAACCCACGAGATGTACAAAAAAGGCCATCATTGTCTGTCTGTGAATCCTGGGCTCACTACATCCACCTGATGTGTCATAATTAGGTTTTATGGAACATATTGCCTCACATGTGTGTTCCTTTACCAGGGCTGATTTGGCTGCTCATCTAGTTATGAGGGAACCCATTTTTTGCACGCTGATTCTCCAGCATATGAAAGCCTGTCATGTTCTGGCATGAACAGGACCGGGGATTGCCTTTCCGAAATTCAGAGAACAGATAACTTTGGTAGGAAAAGCCAGAAGTCCCTGAGACTGAGCTTATGGTTTCTGGACATATCCATGTCACTTGCCAGAGTGGTCAAGGAACTGGTGGGATCCCCAATCTGGGCCCCCTACATACAGCATCTCCCAAGTTTGTGCTTTAGATGGTGATCATTAATACACAGTTCCTTAGGGAACTGGGGCCACCAGATGGCAAGGCTCCAGGCCCAGAGAGGAGTGGAACCAGAACCTGGCATCTTAACTCCATCATTTTGTGCAGCCCACCTCAAGTCCTCAAGACCTCAAACTCTAGGAAAGGAAACTATTAATAGGCCCGAGAAATTCCTTAGAGAAGGTCACCAAACAAACAATTTGCTAGTTGGGAAAAAGTGGATCTGGGTTTGCATTCCTTCTCAGCTTTATTGGACATGTATCTATCAGCAATCTGAGAGTTTTAGCTTCTCTTCAGGGGAGGGTTCTTCCAAACCCTTCTCCAAGAAGCCTTTTCTGATTCCCCTAAATCTGGTACTGTCTCTTCCTCCCACTGCTTTGTTCCTCTAACACTAATAAGCATCATAGTTATCTTTTCCTGAGTACTTATGTGCCAGCCATCCTGCTAAGCATGTTTACATATTGCCTTATTTAATCCTACCAATAACCTTACCTGATAAGGACCACAATTATCTCCACTGGACTGGAGAGGAGGCTGAGACCTGGAGAGACGAAGTAATGTATCCAAAGTCACCCATTCCAGAAGAGGCAGAGCTGAGCCTAACACTTGCCCTGATGACTCCATCCTATTAGCCACCCCACCATCCTGCCTCTCCTTGCACTTACACATCTTCCTGTGCACTTGTCTTCTGTCATAACAGAAGGTACAAGCTGCTTCTCCCTTTGTTTTTCATTGTCAATTAATTGTTTTTGGACATCTTTATAAAATTCCATGTTAAGAGGCACCTCCCAGGATTGGTCTATATTTACAAATTCTCTGGACTGGATGGATCCTGGCTGACAACTTCAGTCACGAGTCTGGAGCTCGAGTGGGCAAAAGGATGAAGCCACCCTGCTGCTGAGAATGGCTCTGGAGCTCAGCTTGTTTCTGGCTGGGTTGGCCCCACATGCTCAGCTCTCCCTTCCATTTCTCTGTTGAAGGGCTGTAAGCTCCCCAAGGGCAAAGGCTGTGTCCTCTTTATTTATCAGCCCTTTTCCCCACCCCCTGTCCCCACCACCAGTGCTGTGTACTTATTAGGCAGGCTATCCATGTCCCCAGCCTAGAAGGGACTGAGCCAGAACAAGTTGCCAACTGCTCTCTCCAAGGGCTGCCTGGGTCCCACATCTTGCCAGGAAAAGACATGATCCCCTTTATCTCACACCTCACACTACTCACCTCAGCCCTTAATGAGCCCTGGGCTGAGCTCTGATGCGGGGAGAGGTTGTCTCCTCACAAGAGGGCAGCTTCCCAAGGCCAGTCGACCGCCCACTCTGGCCTGAGGGCCAGCCTTGGCTTCAGGAAGTTGAGAGCTCTCTCTGCCCAGAAGCTTCCATCGTCCACGCTCTACTCCAGCTAACTCCGTTCGTTTCACCATGCCTGACTCACAGAAACGAGCTCTCTTCTTGAAGCCACCATCAGGGCAGGCTGTGCAATGGCTGTTTATGAGGGACAGCTGCTAGCATCTGTCCTACCAGGAGCTGCTCCTGAATCCTGGGACTTCCCACTTAGGACTCTGGTATGGAGGGCATCCTACAGGAAGGGCTGTCTGCTTCTGGCCCCAGGACAGCTTCCTGTGAGTCCTTCCTGCCTTCTCCACCCAGGACAAGTGTGCGCTGGAGGCGCTCTGGGCCCGTTTGGGTAAGGAATGCAGTCTTGCAGCATCGCCACTCTCCCCCATCTGGCCCTGCCCCCTGTGCAGAGGGGCCGTCCCACAGAGGCGGGTATGTGCAAGAAAGCCAGTAGTCCAGAACCCTCTCCAAACCCTCTTAAAACCCCAGGCAGCCTTTTCTTCTCCTGCCCCCTATGCCCTGGCCTGGTCCTCAGCCGATGAGCCCTCTGCCCTCTGCTCCCTCCTGTTCCAGCCACCTGCTGCCCTGCTCTTTGCCTGGTGCTCAGTAGCTTCTGCCACTCTGGCCCAGCTGGAACCAGCGGCTGCTCAGCTCTGCATACCTGGAGGACTCCCAGGCTTGGAGTCACCTCTTGAGAGGAAGCAGGAGTTGTCCCCTCAGTGGGTCATTTCCTTTATCCTGGAGCCAAGTGTGGGATTGCATTTGAGTGGGAGATATTATGGCCCATCCCAACTGTGGTCCCATGGGCTCCTCCAGGCCAGGGAGCATTCCTCGTCATCCCTGGGAGTTGGGTACAGTGTACACTTGGCCTTGGATCTAGAGACCCTGGGCCTGCCTGCTCCCTTTCCTGTGCCCAGCCTGCCCCAGAAAGCTCGCAAAGAATTGGTCTGGCCTCGGGGCTCCAGGCAGATCTGCGCAGTCCCTGCGCTCCCAAACCACATGCTTCCGGAAGAGGCTGCGCCCAGTGCCAGGCCTCTCCTGAGTAGGTGCCCTTGTCACTAGGGTACCCAGTTTTGCCACTTCCCTGCCTGGCACTAGAATCACTGCTGGGGAAGCCTCTCTGAAAAGGGGACCTCTTGCTTGGCCCAAAGGCCTCATTCCCAGATAGATGGGCTTCCGTGGGGGCAGCCCAGAGCTCATCCTCTCCTCCTGGAACCCAGCTCTCATCAGAACCAGCTTAGGGAAAGACCCCAAGCAGAAATGCAGGCACCTCAGGCCTTGCTGTGTGATGCCAGCAAGAGAAGAAAACCAGACAGCACGGCATTAGCCTGGCTTCTCCTCGGGGCCCAGCACTTTCTAAACCTGAGCTCTCTGAGCCTGGAGTCTTTGGGAGCTGGCCAGGGTCATTAACCCCCACAGCAGAGGTGGGGAGTCCAGAGCCTGGGCAGATGGAATGGGCTCATCCAGGCAGCCCCCTGAAACTGGCTTGATACTGAATTTCAGAGTCAGAATCTGCACTAGGTCAAGCTCAGCACTGGGGCTGAGCAGATACTCCATAAATATTTGCAGGATGAATTCATGAGGGAGTGTCCCAGAGGCAGTGGGGGTGAGAGGGGGCTCCTGTAGGGGCATCTTAGTGGCACTGGCCTGGCCCAGCAGAAGGGGCAGGTAAACCCAGGAACAGCAGAAACAAGCATTTCTCCCTCCAGCCAGGGAGCAGAAGCCACCTCTGTCTGGGCTATTTCAAAATTGATCTGGAAAGGGAGTGGCAAGTCGGGTGGGGCGTAGGGCGCCTTAGCTGGGGAACCCACAGCAAAGGCTGGGAATACGGTGTAGGGCTCACCTGTCCCCAGATGGGGGGTGGCCTCAACATCTGGGCACTGCCAGCCCCAGCCTGGGAAGCCAGAGCCTGCATTGGGGGCAGTGGGGACCTTACCTTGGCTCTCCCTGGGATCTGCTGGGGACTCACACTCTCTCACCGCAGGCTGGTGCTTGACTCTGACTCAGGAAGTGGTGCGCCCTTCAGGCAAAAAAGAAAATTAATAAAAGGAGAGAAATTCAGTGCTTTTCTCTCCCAGCCACTTCTGCAGAAGACTCCTGGTTGGTGTCGTGCTCCCGTGTGAGCACACAGCCTCCCTCCCTTCCTCTCTCCAGCAGCTTACTCACCGGTGTGCCCGTGAATCTGCCAGCCGGGTGAGGGAGGCAGGGGCCCACACTGCTGAGCCTCATACACACTGGGGCATGCCCTGTGGGCCAGAGGCCGGAGGGTCTGGCCGAGTACGAGGAGGCTGTCCTCCAGCCAGCACCCTTCTCACTGCCCACACCCCCGTGAGCTCAGCCAAGGACCCAGTTAGGTGCTGATTGGCACTGCATGGGAGAGCGATGGAATTCCTCAGTAGGAAGCCATTTCTTTAGTGCCCAGGGTGGTCAGGAATAGGGGTAGCAGATGGGTGGTCCCCTGACGAGCTGGCCATGGGCCTCCATGCCTAGCCAGGCCCTCTGGACCAACCCCCACCTTGGCATTTTGCTGTGTCTGTGTCCTGGGGACCCAGAGTGGGTGGGGGCCTGCCACGCTGGCAGCTGTTCCTCACCCTGCTCAGGCCCCTGTGCTTGGTGTCCTCTCCCCCCAGCACCCATCTCAGGGCCTGGGCCGGTCCAGCAGCTCCCAGGTTGAACTGCTGCCAAATCCCCCACCCAGCTCTGCAACGTACCCACCTGCTCTCCTCAGCAGGGGGCCACACACACTCACACAGTTACACAACACACACATTCTCTCTGCTGTACATATACACATAGTGACACACACACTTCCCTCTCACATGCACACACACACACACTCCTATACACCTACTGACGCACTCTCCCTCTCACGTGCACACACACACATTCACACTGTCACATGTGCCTGCACACTCAGCACAGGGACACCTACCTGCCCAGCCAGCCTAAGCTGACCCAGCCTTTCTCTCCAAATGCCACTCTGATCCCAGAAGCCACTCATTTACAGAAACATCCCCGTGGGAAGTGGGTTCAAAGCCAGCCCAGGAGGACTCGTTGGCGCCGACAAGACTCTCCTTTGT
Organism: Bradypus variegatus; assembly: GCA_004027775.1. Classification (NCBI taxonomy): domain Eukaryota; kingdom Metazoa; phylum Chordata; class Mammalia; order Pilosa; family Bradypodidae; genus Bradypus; species Bradypus variegatus. The sequence continues at coordinate 58,559 of PVKY010000201.1, forward strand.
GGACCCCTCCGGAGGACAGCACACCCGCGGAGAGCCGGCATCACCATAGCTGCTGTTGCACTCCACCGGCTGGCCCCTTGCCTGAGGCACCGCCGGCCCGGACGGCGTCTTCCATATCCTTAGGGGGTGACAGTAGACTCCCAAGTCCCATTTTCCTCAGAGCCCAAGGTGGGGGTGGGGCCGAGAGAGCTAAAGGGGCGGAACTCAGGTACAGCTCCAAGTTCCCAGATCCCCAAAATAATCAAATGCCAACGCGAAGGAAGACAACCTCTGGACGAGCGAGTGACTCAGTGCCAGGGGGCGGCTTAGTCACCTGGATGGCTTCTCCCAGCTCCTGGCACATCAGGAAGGGAGCGAAGGGGCCCTCCCCCACCCTGCTGCCGACAGCGGCGGCTATAAAGGGAAGCGTGGCCGCAGAAGACAGCTCAGCGCAGGCTGCCTGGCGGGCGGCCCCGCTGGCTCCTGCTCGCCCGGTGCCCCTCCTCCGCCGTGCACACCGGCTCACTTTTTTTGATTTCTCAATTGAATCCTCAGGCAGCGACCTGCTCATTTGGGGCGCTGAGCTGCTCCAACGTTGCTTGGCAATTTCTATATCGTCGGGAGTTGCCATGGGGAGGAGGGTGATGTCATTGACACACAAAAAACCCCACTGAATTTACAAATCAGCTGGGGCTGGAGCTATTTATAAAAACACGTTTTTCTCCGTCTTCCTGTACTGAGGGGGAGGGAAAGGAGGGGCTGCCTGCCGTGCTTAGTCCAAGCCTCCTCCCCATCCCACCCCACCCTTGAGCCCAGAAGCCAGGGCTCCCCTCCCACTCACTGCCTACATTCCTGGAGCTGCCAGATTCGCACCTGGTTGGGGGGGGAGGCCCTGGTCTCAGCTGGGCTGAGCTCCCCTTTTGGAGTCTCACTGGTTTTGCTGAGGGGCAGAGGGAGAATGCGCACAGGAGTGCTAGGTGGGCTGGTGCCAGCATTCTAGGCTGGCACCCGTTAGTTTTACAGCCCCTAGTTTCACAGCCCCTGGTCCAGAAGCAGGGGCATTTGCAGGTAAGTAACTTGAGCTCCCAGTTGATGCTCTGGGAGCTGCAGCTGGAGCCTGGCGTTTGCCTAATGCCCCGCCCAACTCCTTCACTGTTTCTCTTTCTTCTCCCAGCATCCAAACTTTGGGATGGCCAAGCCTGTGTCTTGGCCCCTGATCGCTCTTGCCACACTCCTCCATCACTCCTGTTGAAGCACTGTCCTTTTCATGGCTTTGACCAACAACCTGGCAAACGCTTGTCCCAAAGCCCATGGTTTGGCTGCCCCGCTGACCCCACATGCAGGCCCCACCCCTGGTTGGCCAGCGCCCACTCCCAATACCCGCTGCAGTGGGCAGTTCACTGTTGGGGACTGAATCATGTCTCCCACCACAGACGTGATCAAGCATTAGTCTGCGATCCTGTGGTGGTGAACCCATTGGTAATAGGACCTTTGAGGATGTTATGATTAATTAAGATGTGGACTCATTTGTTTACAGGACCTTCAAAGATCCTTTTTAGATGAGGCCAAATTGAACCAGAGTGGACTTCAGTCCATAAGACTGGAAGCCTTATAGAGAGAGGAAATGCAGATGCAGTTAGTAAGCAGTAGGAGAAGCTAGAGAGAAAAAGCCCACCATGTGATGGAGGGCCACCATCACCAGAATGCTGCAGGTGTTGGAGAAGCATGCCTTACTGATGCCTTGATTTGGGACTTCTAGCCTCCAAAACTGTGAGCCAATAAATCCCTACACTTTAAGCCAACCCGTCGTGTAGTATTTGCCGTAACAGGCTGGCAAACTAAGACATTCTCCTTGACTCTTCCCACCTGGCAGCCCCTCACATCTAAGGTGGCACTAGGCTCTCTATATTCTTTTCAAAATTCTTTCTTAGGTTTTCTTCTATAGTGAAGCAATGTGGTGCCACGGTTAAAAACCCAGGCTCTGAGTTCTCACAGTCCTTAGCCCAGATCAGCTGTTGTGACCTGTGGCATACTGTTTAACCAACGGAAGCTCAGTTTCCTCATCCATAAAATGGGGATGGTTTCACCTGCTTCACAGAAGCGTGAGAATTAGATGAGCTAAAGGATATAAAGCTCTTGGCATAGGAGACTGGACATCCCGAGAGCCCAATATGTTCCTTTGCTTCTCAGCTTTCATGACTGCTGTTTGTTGCTCATCGTTGTCCACCCACCAACCACTGTCAGTTTAACCTTCCAAAACCATTGCCTCAATCATGTCCTATGCAAAAGTCTCAGGTTGCACAGCTAGAAATTTTTATGAATTGCGCAGTGTCAGATCACATAGCATTAAGAGTAACAACTTGAATTAGCAGCCAAGAGGAAATATTTTCCCCTTAACTTGGTTATTGGTTCCTTTTGGAAAGGAACTCTGCATTCTCTTTTTGTTTCTCAACATTATTTTGTGAGTAAACTTAGTTATAAATAATCCATGTCTGCTCAGTCTCACTTGGTATCTAGGAAATGCAAACTAAAACAAAAAAGATACATGGCTTCTCCCATTATATGGGAAGAGAAAACTATGGCAGGTGGGAGAATGAATTGGTACAATGTACTTGGAGGGCAATTTCACAGTCTTGATCAAAAATTTAAAATATGAACACATTTCATCATGCAAATGAGCTTCTAGGAATCCATCCTAAGATATAGTTGCACATGGGTCCAAAGATATTTGTATGTGAATATTCATTGCAGCATTGTTTATAACTGCAAAAATTAGAAGCCACCAAATGTCCATCAATAGGGGGCTGATTAATACATAATGGCACATTCCCATGCAGTGGAACATTTTAAAGCATTAAAAGAATGAGGTTGATCAGTGTGTATGCACGTGGAAGCAAGGCTGCGATAGCTGAGTGAAAAGAACAAGTTGCTGAACAATATGCACAGCATTATCCCATATTTGTTACAAAATAAAAGATATTTCTATGTCTCTGTTTACTGCCTAACTGTTAACAATGGTTGCCCCTGGGGAATGGGAATGGTGACGGGGGACTTTGACTTCTAGTTTTTCACACTTTTGCCTTCTTTGAAATTTTCAGTGGACATGAACCACTTTTGTAATTCAAAGAACACAAAATTTAAAATAAATGGCAGGCCAGACGTCTTTGCGGAGAGAAGCCGTGGTTTCCTGCTTCAACAGTGCTTGAACAGATGCCCTCCATTGGCCTGCCACTCCAAGCAGCCCTTTGCCACCATTCCAGCGTTGCGCAGCCACCGCCTTCTCCTCTCCTCAGCTGCCCACCATGAAGACCAGATCAACAGCCAGATCAACCTGGAGCTCTACACCTCTTACGTCTACCTGTCAATGTCCTACTACTTTGACGGTGATGATGTGGCATTGAATAACTTTGCCAAATATTTTCTTCACCAGTCTCATGAGGAGAAGGAACATGCTGAGAAACTTATGAAGCTGCAAAACCAACGTGGTGGCCGAATCTTCCTTCAGGATATCAAGAAACCAGAACAAGATGACTGGGAGAGCAGGCTGAATGCAATGGAGTGTGCATTACACTTGGAAAAAAGGGTGAATCAGTCACTACTGCAACTGCACAAACTGGCCACTGACAAAAATGACCCCCACTTATGTGACTTCATTGAGACCCATTATCTGGACGAGCAGGTGAAGTCCATCAAAGAACTGGGTGACTATGTGACCAACTTGCACCAGATGGGGGCCCCAGATTCTGGTTTGGCAGAGTATCTCTTTGACAAGCACACTCTGGGAAACAGTGATGCTGAGAGCTAAGCCTTACACCATCTTCCCCAGAGCCACAGAGTGACTTCCATGGCCACCATGGCAGTTGCATGCATGTTGGCTTTACCTTTAGCTTTTCTATAAGTTGTACCAACATCCACCAAGTTCTTTCATTTGTACCACTCCTTCAAATAAAGTAATTTGGTAACCCCCCTCCCAAATAAATGGCAGAGTGCAAGTTTTTAAAATTAATAAAATCAATACTGGTGAAGAATAGTTAAAACTTTTACACTTGTATATTTTTTCCACAAATTCCACTTTAAGGGATGGTGGGAATAGGGAAAACCCTTTCTTCTTTGCTCATGGCTTCCAAATCCCCATAAATGTTATATCTTAGAGGGATGGGCATCATCATGAAGATGTGAAGGACCTAAGACAGTATGTAGTTTATTCTATTAATTTTTGAACCATAACTTGTTCAGATAATAATGACAATTATTTTCTTTTAGAAATGTAATATTTCTAAGCTTTTGCCAGTTTCTGAGAAGCAGGCAGAAATTCTAGAAGAAACCATCAATAATGTCATACATCAAGAAAAATTACATGGTTTTTAGATTTCGGCTGCAGTATCTAGCCGATAAAGTTAGTCGTTTCATGAGAGGAACTGAGAACAAAACAAACCCACCCCCGCTTTGCAGGCTAGTCTCTGTATCAGTCACGTCCTCTACCTACCAGCCACGGGAGCCCACCCCGGCTCTCTCTTGAGGAGGAAAGGAATTTATTGATGGCCATCAGGTAACTCCTAGAACTGATAAGAAGCCTGGAGAATCCCAGGGTCTCTGTGCATCAGGACTTCCCAGATTCCGGGTGGAAGATGCACACAAGTCAAAGACCAAGGAAAGAGTCTGACTGATTGGCTCAACTCATGTACTCACTTCCTCCTGCTTTGGCAGAGGGGAGTGTATCCTGGGGCCAGTGCTTCCCTGAACGCATGATATGGGGAAGAAAATTAGGGTGCTGATACTAAAGGAAAGAGGAATGGATGCTGAAGACTAAAACCCAGCTAATGTTCCCCATGGCATCTTTGCCACTTTTTTATAATCATTTCAATTCCTGAGTGTGATAATCAGCAATTGCTGATTCTTGTATTCTTATTCTCTTCGTGGACATCTGAAAACAGATGGCCTGTACAAAATCCATCCTGTTGCATGGCTTCTTGATTTGGTGAGATATCTGCAAGCTTAGATCATGGTTGTAGGAAGAGGGGATCTGCTGGCCATGGGAAGCCCGACAAAGGTTTGGCTGCGGACGCCTGTGCTCCAGGACTGATGGTGTGCCCTATGCCCTCTGTTATCTCTATGGGAGTCACCTCTCTGCAAACCCCAGTAGGCCATGGACTCTCCAGGACAAGAAATCCAGCATGGTGCTTGGCACATGGTAGATGCTCATGCAAAGTTTGTTGAATGAGTAAATAAACACCTGAAGAGGCTCTGGGCTCTACCCGCCCTCAGAATACAGTGAATCACAGAGCTGAAAGGGACTGTACAATCATCAGCCCCACCCCTCCTGCAGGTGAGAAAACTGCAGCCCCGAGAGACTGACTCAGCAAAGCCACAGAGGAAATTAGAGGCAAAACTGGGACTGGAACCTAGCTTTCCTTCCTCACAGGTCCATGTTCTCCCTTGAGTGTGAGGTGCCTGCAGTTCCATCAAAGGCCCTGGTGGTGCTGCCATTGTGGACCGTTCTGCCAGTGAATCTTGGCTCCCAGGGAGTTGGGGCAATGTGAATCAGCTAATAATTGCCTTTCACCTCTCTTTTCATCTACACCATTTTGGTGAGTCGGGATTAGCTGGAACAATTGCTTACATCAATGTGGTACCAATTGCATAGTTTTTAAAAAAATAATTTGGGGTTGTTTGAAAAGGCCATCTGACAATGAAGTCCTAGAATATTCATAAACTCATGATTACCAAGTGTTTTTCAAAGAATAAAAACTTTCAGGAACAAAGCCTAGCTTTCTAGTGTGTGGGAAATTCCCCACGCTCCCCACCCCTCTGTCCTGAGTATATAGAGGGTGCTCTATGCAGCCTGATGGCTGTGCGGGGCCTGTCTCCACCTGCCTACACACATCAGCACTCTCACTGCTGGGCCAAGAGGGGAGGAACAGATTCTGCTTACCTCCACCACACCTCACAAGCCAGGGCAGGATCCGGAAAGGGAAGGGCTTGAATTAATGAGCACGTGTTGGCCCTGGAGGTCTATGAGTCCTGCTCTCCAGAGTTGGCACTCCATCGGAGGTGCCCCTGAGCCCTGGGCCTCAGAGGGATAGGCCAAAGGCAGAGGCCCCCCCCTTATGAGGACTTCCCAAAGGGTTTTCCACATGATGGTGTGGCTGGATGCCTCCGGGGC